>AYEL01089149.1:0-33543 GCA_000484575.1 Olivierus martensii | reverse complement strand
TAGCACCGATCGATAGTTCACGACTAGTATAGAAAACTTTACCAAAGAACCATACCTCTATCGGTAATAGTTAGGTAGGTATAGCGGTTCAAAGTTTTTACCATCGCCGGAAGTGACGTCACGAAAGGTAAAAACAACTTTGAACGCTATACCTAACTATTACCGATAGAGGTATGGTTCTTTGGTAAAGTTTTCTATACTAGTCATGAACTATTGATGCTATTTTTATTAATATTGTGGTAATCTAAAATTCTACCAAAAAAAAAGAAATTACGTAACTTCGTAAAGGTAAGTCGTAGCAATTTAAATTGATTGCATTCGATTCGGAATGATAAGATACATCTAAATTCATTTAAAATATTCCGATTATCATAAAGTTTTGCAAAAATCTTAAAAAAAAACGTAATTCCGAGCCCCAACTTTGGGGCCCCATAACTTGAGAAGGGGGCCGTTTGCGCCCCTCATGGGACCCCCACCAATGAACTCAGGAGCCCTTAATTAGGAGGTAAGATAAAGAGGGGAGTCGAAATTCCGGTAAATTCCGATGGGATTTTTTCTCCAGTCGTACCAATTGTTGCACTACCAAAGCACGGCGAAAGTGATACAGATCGAAAGGGGGCCGAAACACCCAAAAAATCCCTAGTGGACCAAGGATCAAAGGTCTACTAAGGATTTTTTGAATGTTTACAGCCGTGATGCGATTGGATGCAATCAAGGTAGATATGTTTTATCGATTCTCACCTCCATTAGTTTTATTTCTACAGTTAACAAAGAAATAAATAAATTTGTACTTGTATCAGTTTGTAGAATGCCGCATTTTACTACCCCAAGGATATTTGTCTACATGAAAACAAATAATGAGAATATTCATCCAATTGTTGAAAAATACACATCTATGTAAAATGTTGAATTCTCTCTCAAAGTTGTATCAAATAAAGCTAAAACAATATGAATAAAAAAATCAAACTTCATAGAACATTCATATCATATCATATATATAAAATAGGCACATATGTTGATATTTTAATAAAACATTGATTTGTGTACTCGTGTGGAAAACCTGAATCTGCAGTCTTATATTATTCCTCAACTTTTTAATAAGTAAGAGGCAAAATAATATCTTATTTGCTAGAGGAAGATTCATTGCATTTATATACTACAGAAGTGTGTTATGATGAAAGATAAAAAGGTATTCATGCTGTCTTGTATCAACAATTGTAAACATTTTTTAATTTTATGACACTCATGTATCCTGCTTTCATGTACTGGTCTTGGATGAATATTATATCAATAAAATAAATAAATATCATCTTTGCTTCAAGTACAAGAAGAATCTTAAGATTAATGAGCTAACTGCATCAGAGAAACTATAAACTTCAAATGAAAGCATGTGATTAATTTTGCAGTATGCAATGTAATATGTCTTCATCCAGCAGGTAAGATACTATTTAGCCAAATAAGATAATATAATCTTAATTAGCTAAGATTCTTACCGTATTTAATTTAGTTAATAATAATAAGTTATACTTCATGGGTAGTAATAGATTTTATATCTAGCTAAGGGACTATTTTATGGACTCCTGTTAGCATGTTACATAAATGAAATATTAAAGATGAATTATTTAAATGTCTTATCATTAAAATATGATTTTTTTTTCTGCATAAGAACATTATTAGTATCTTATTTCAGTTGAAAATTTAGTCAGAGCAATTAAATCATAACAATACTTACTTTTTGGATATTAATATCATGAAATATTTTATATGTAGCATTATAATATATATTATATATTAATAATCATAAAATTAGTTCTTTGAAAATAATTAGATATGAGAAAATATAAAATTACTAGTTACAAAACATGCTGTATTGGAGCTAATAAATTGTGTTATCATTATAATTTATAAAAAAAAAAAAAGACTGATACTCTATTATTCATATTTATAATCATAATTTGATGAGAACACTTTTGATAGAATTATTGATAGAAAATACTACAACTGATTCATCTATTATTCATATTTATAATCATAATTTGATGAGAACACTTTTGATAGAATTATTGATATGAATCAGTTGTAGTATTTTCTATCATTTGTAATATTTACTTGAAATATATTTGTTCAGGATTTGTTACAGAATATTTGTTCTTTAAAGTAAACCCAAAAACAGAAGAAATCAGGAAAGATTAAGTTAAGAGAGTGTAATAATTGTGGACTTTTGAAAATTACTTAATTATGAAAGAGATTTGGATTATTTCCATTATTCCCTTGACATGTTGCATACTGTATCAGATTGCTGGAATTAACCTTAGTATATTCCACATCTGTTTCATCAAGTATGTGAGAATGTGCAAATATGAACTGCTATTTATAGTTATTTCAATAAAATGAGACTGGTTACTTTTTGATCAGATACAGCAAACTCTTAATTTTTCCAAATATCAATGATTCATTATGAATCATATGAAGATTCTTGGCAATCTATATCCTGCAGTTTTGTGAGTTTAATAACCAGACAAATGGATATAGGCCTCATTTGCAAACTATTGGGTTGTTCGGAGAGTAATTTCGTTTTTTTCCATGAGTGTTGTTAGTTGTATTTTTAACCAGCCATCTTCATTCTAAACCCTATTGTCATTATATATTTTGACAGCTGACATTTTAAGGTTTATTTATAAAAAATTTTTTTGATTTTGTGCAGTTGTTTTTTTTTTTTTTTTGATGTCATATCGACATTTTAAGGTTTATTTATAAAAAATTTTTTTGATTTTGTGCAGTTGTTTTTTTTTTTTGATGTCATATCAAATGGAAAGTAAAATGGAGATTTTCGGCATGTTTTGCTTTTTTATTACTGAAAAGGTAAGAATGTGTTCAAGCAAGAATAAAATTATGTAAAGTGTATGGAGATGATGTGTTAACAGAATGCCAGTGCCAAAACTGGTTTGCAAAATTTCCTTCTGACAATTTCAATATTAAAGATGCACCACATTCTGGAAAGTCAGTTGAAGCAGATGATGACAACATAAAGATATTCGTTGAAGCAAACTGATGAATAACAACATGAGAAATTACTACAAGATTGAATCTTTTGAATTCGACCATTCATGATCATTTGAAATGACTTGGTTTTGTTTTAAAGCTTAATATTTAGGTTCCACATGTTCTCAAAGAAAGAGATTTACTCCATCACATTGATATCTGTGATTTGCTGCTCAAATGTGAAGAAAATATCCCTTTCTGGAGTGAATCATAACTGATGATGAAAAATGGATTGTTCAACAAAGTTGAACACAATCGATCATGGAGCAGAAGAAATGAACCAGCTCAAAGCACTCTGAGACCTCAAATTCATCAAAAAAATTATGCTCTTTGTTTGGTGGAATTTCAAGCAGTGGTGTAGCTAGAAATTTTGGGTCTAATGCAAATGTGGCCCAAGGGCCCCGTCAAAAAATTATAAAACTGTAATAAAGAATTTTAAAAATATAAAAATATACTTTATTTTTTGTATAATACACTTTATGAAATAATATAAAAGTACAGAAAAATATGATAGGTACAATATGAAATTTCAAAATTAAAATTGTTTCTTCTTGCCTTTGCATTTGCAAAATCATTAATAAGATCTTTGATATCCATTTTTGCTGGTTTTTTGTGCTCAATACATAACGCAAGATCACGTATTGAAAAAAATGCATGATTTTACGTTATTATTGAAAAAAAGAGCTATTAAAAAAAGATTTCAAAATCATGAATATATCAGCAGAATAAGTTGATTTTTAAATTATTGTCTTTCTAGTATTTTAAAGTTAGAAAAAATTTACAAGCTTATAAATGAGGATTATTATATACAAGTACTCCTGCAGGTGGAATCACTATATTTTGATAACATTTTGAAAAATGAAAGATATTGTGTTGGTAAAGAACAGAACTATGACATTCAATTTCAATTATAATGATTTGGTGCTAAATTTGAGTCCTGGAAGCTAAGGAAGTGATTCTAATAGAATAGAACTGTATAATATATTACACAATTGAAAGTATATGGTCAGAAAGAGTTAATATGGTCGTTCCACGAGATTTTGACTTGCCGTATATTTAAAACTATTAATTTTCAGATTATTGTGCATTTTGCAATATGTTTATTAACGTCGCCCAAATGGCCTCTGAATGCCGAGGGCCCCAATGCCTCGCATCGTCTTGCCTTATGGTAGCTATGCCTCTGGGGAATTATTTTTTTGAGCTTCTTCCAGACAATTCCACAATTAATTCAGAAGTGTGCTGCCACCAATTGGACAAATTGAGTGATTCCATCAAACAGAAGAGGCCAGAATTGATTAACAGAAAAGACAGTGTTTCACCATGACAATGCCAGACTTCATACAAGTTTGGTGACACGCCAGAAGCTATTACAGCTTGGATGGGATGTGTTACCATATCCACCATATTTGCCATATCTGACATCCTCTGATTATTACTTATTCCAGTCTACAGAACTCTTTAGACAACAAAACATTTAGTTTAAATGAGGATGTCAAAAATCACATGGTTGGCTTGGTAGTAGCATGACCAAAATGGTCAATATAAAATTAAACAAAATATTTATATGTATACTATATAATTTTCATGAAAAAAATGAAATTACTTTCCAAACAATCCTATATATAATTTAAAATATTCCCAGTGAATTGTGAACAATTAATGGACTATTGTCATTTTATAAGAATAAAGATTTACCTTCTTGGCAGGGACAATCTTCACATTGATTTTCTGGAAAACTGATCCATCCTGGCATGCATATTTACTACTCTATAGTAGCAGATGTTTATGCCATAAAAATTGTAGCAAATGTTCTTGCCAAGATGGATCAGTCTTTCAGAAAACCACTTTGAAGATTGTTTAAGGCATGTACATCTGCTATTTGCAGTGTATGCTTTAGACATTTTTTTTTATAACCATTTCCACATTCATATAAAATATTCTGTTGTCTCTAGTTTTCATACCAAATTACATCTTGAAAACTTTAACTGAGACATCATTATCAAATTTATATTTGAAATCTGTTTCAAATCGTGCAAGCTAAAATAGCTAGTAAGTGCACACAAGAAATATGATGCAACAATAACAGATGAGTGGGAAATGAAGATTGCCATTTAATTTGGTTGAAACACATGACTGGAGCAAATTAGCATGAAAATGAGCATGAATTTAAATACAATGTATTGATCATGAATTGTAATATGATGGTAATCAGTATCTTCTTTTACAATTTATAGACAAATATTGGGTTTCATTTCATATGAATCTCTGTAATTATAAAAATAATCTATATGTATTAACTGGTTATTGTATATAATAAAAGTAGAATTGCTAGCTTTAACCAATTTGATCTGAAAGTCCAAGTTTTTCATAAATAAACATGAACAAAGATCAAGTTTTTTCATAAATAATTTAAGCTCAAGCTTTAGTCTAAAAGTATGCTCAATAAATATTGTTTATCAATTTAATGGTAAAATAAACAATATTTACTGAGCAATGAATGCCAAAATAGGAATGATTATACAGTGATGCCAATCCCTTTTCATTTACTGAAGTGGTTAGCTGTTTTTATTATTATTATTATTAAGGAGGATGACTTGCAATTATTACAAAGTTTTGGGACAATCAGATCTATAACAAATTCCACAACATGATATCATACTGATTATCTAGCATGGAAAATCAAGCTACTATATAAACAGGCAAAAAAGGTAATCATCTTAACAAGACCAGTAAAGGGCATAGTTGAATGCTCGTATTTGAAGGGTGAACACTAACTGATTTATGATCTTTACAACTATGCATTTATAAAGCACATTTTATCTGAATACCTTTATTTTTTTGCCAAACATTGTGACATCTTAATTGTTTTATTTTTAATCATTAAGCTTTATTGGAAATAATTTAATTATATTGTTTTTTACTTAACACTTAATTTTTTAAAACATTTTTATTTAATTTTACATGAATTATGAATCTTTACTGTTTTTATGAACTGAATTTTAATAGTTGTTTTTTGACGGAATTTGATTATTTGTAAATCATAAACCATAGTTCCACTGTTTTCCAGTTTTAATAAACAAATCAGTCACAGCACATACAGCAGTAAAAAAAATCTTTTTACTATGAAAAATAATACAGGAATCCCTTGATTAGTTCAGGTTTGAGTAATGTGGTTTTGATTAGTACACAAAAAAATTTCAGACTATCCCTTAATATATGCAGTGCCAAATTTGATTAGTGTGCTTCAACAAGTGCAATTTTTTTTTTTCCTCTTCCTTTCTTTCTTTCTTTTTTTTGCAAACCCTCTGAAACATTGACAACTGAATTTCGGAGATTGTAGTTTACATGATTAGAACACTGCAATAAATTTATTTATTTTAATTATGTTAATATTACGACTTTCGTCATCTAATTGTTATATTATTTCGTTATCTAATTGTTATGTTAATTGTTATATGCGGTTTTGATATATGCAGTGTATTGCGAGGATTTATTAACTGCACTAATCAAGGGATTCCTGTAATAATGTTTTCAGTTATTGCTTAACCATCATCAGCTACATACATATACATAGATAAGAATACAATGTAGATCATAAATCAGCATCAGGAACATTGCAGATATATAATGAACGGAGATCTTAAAATGGCCCTGGCTAGATGTTTTGAGGATGATGTGATTGTTAATGGCAGGAGGCTAGAGTGATAAAGGTATACCCTTGAGGTTTGGATTGTATGAACTTTATACAATCCAAACCTCAAAGGAATTTAATCCAAATGAACCTAATTAACTTGCCAAATTTTAATCCTTGAAACATTCAATGGAAATTTTAATGATTCAAAATAATTTAGACTAATAATATAAATTATTAAACCAATGAGTGGTGCCATGTATTAATTAATAATTAAACTAGAATTTTAACTACCGTATTACATCGAATATAAGCTGCCCCCAAATTTAAGGCGCAGTAGGATTTTAAAATTGAAATATCGGGAAAAAAAAAAAGCCACAGTAGGATTTCAAAGTTGGAAAATTGGAAAAAAATAAAAACGAATTTATAATAGGTATTGAAAAAAAAAAACATTTTTATATTCTAAATAGGTACTAATATACATAATAAGCTACTGAATAAATTGTAATCAATGATCGTAATACTATGCGCATGCGTAGAGCGTAAAGCAAAAGCCCGAACATTGGGGAATGAGAGATCAGGAGAAATAAGATGTTAAAATATTTGCATTGAATTTAAGCCTCACCCATACTTTATGACTTAAAAATTTGAATAAAAAGTGCGGCCTATATTCAATGTAATACTGTAATTTACCTGAAGACGAAAAAAATCTGCCTCAGCCCAGGATTGAATCTGGGACCTTTGGGCTACTGTTCCAACATCATACCACTAGATCACCGAGACCAATGAGTGGATTGATTCTTCAGGCATATATTAATTTGGAAACAACTTTAGATTACTGGCATCGGACTTTGCCAATAAATTGGTTTAATAATTTGTATTATTAGTATAAATTATTTCGAATCATTAAAATTTCCATTGTGTGTTTCAAGAGTATATACTAACTAGACATGTTGGAAATCTGAGATCATTATCATCTAAGAGTATACAAAGGATAAAAAATATAATAAACAACTAGCCTTCAGAGGCTCTTCCAATACATGGCTATATTGTATAGGCCAGTTGTTATGATTTCAAACTAATACCCATAAAGAAAAACAGAGAACATAATACTTTAAATATTATGGAGAAATCTATTTGTGATTAACATTAATCACAAATAGTATTTCAAAATAGCAATCAAAATCATCTGGAAACTGAATATAAAAATACTGTTTCCTAGCATATGCTGGGAAAAATTCAAAAATGGTTTTTGAAAAATTATTTTTGAAAATTTTGTTCTACAATTTTTAGACATTAGTGAATCAACTTTATTTCATTTATATTCTACTTATATTCTTTGAAAACTTATTGAAATTGATTTTATATTTCGTGAAGTGATTATATTTTTTCTGGCTTATATGATAACATCCTATGAATTATATATATATTAATAATTTTGTTTTCAGAAGTTATGCCCAAAAAAGGATAAAAGATGCATTTAGACAAAATAAGAATGAAACAGATCCAGAAAAATTGAAAGATCTTATTAATTATGGAAAAGAAAATTTAGAAATTATTAAACGACAGGTAATTTGAAATAAATATATTTAATTTTTGTATTTATTCTTTTAATCTCAATTAATGAGATTATTTGCTCTAATAATAATTTAATAATAGATGAATAAATAATGGAACAAAATTACAACATTACAAACATCATTTATTACATCTTTTATTTAATTATTCATTGCAATGAATAAAACTACATCTTACATTTAACCCTTTAGTTTTATAAATTAAAATTAACATAAGTTTTTATAAAATTGGCATAATTTTTAATTTCTTCTAATGTTATCAAATCCCTATCAAAAACACACAATACATCGTCTACAAATCTACCTATGAATTTCATACCTTTACACTTTAATAAATATCTCTCTAATTCTATCAATACCAACTCTGCTAATTTCGGACTTATAACAGAACCCATTATGACACCATCTTTTTGTCTATAATATTTACCGTTTACATCTATAAAGTTATTATAAAAACAGAACTGTATAGCATTAATCAACCAATTATGTACATTATAACTTTTTAAAGTATCTGCTATTAATCTGAACGGTATGCTAGGATATAAAATGTTTACTAACATATACTTTCTGTTACTAATAATTCTAACAATTTGACTGAAAGAAATTATGCTAAACATGATTTCTCTGAGTCAAGTATTGATGGTTTATCCAAATGAATTTTAGGAATAAAGATATGTTTTTTACATTCACTTATTATAAACATAATTTAAAAAATTTGATATTTAAGTTAGCCTCAAATCAAATTTTTCTGAAATTTATCAAAAATTATTATAAAAGCAGAAAATTACAAAAGGTGAATGATTTGGAATACATGACTTTTAATCTTAAAAAATAGAATTGATGCAAATAAAAAAATCTATAAGATTTTTCAAAAGTACTTTAATAAAACTGCGATATTTCAAGATATGCCATTAATTTTAATTAATGCTCATAATAAAATCATTATTTTAAATAGAAATATGATGGATATTATCTTATTTAATGTTTCAAGAAATGTTTATTTCAAAAATATATCTAGTGCAAATATATACTGTATAAAAACAAAAAACTATAATGGCAAGTTATATCCATCATTGAAATTCTATTAAAGTAAGCATTTTTATTTATTAAAATAAGGTGGGTTTGAGTAATCCAGTAAAGATTTTTTAATTATTGTTGTTACTCTTTCATCTATCAATCTCTGTTATTGGAAGTTAGCCAAAAATATCTATTATTAATCATTAAAGAAATGTCAAATCATTGTATAATACACATTTAAGTTAAATAACTATTTTAACTAACTGCCTTTTTAATAATAATCCTTTAAATAACAGCCTTAAACTGCAGTTGAAAATAAATAACTATAAACTTTTTAATGAAACATTTTCAGTCGCTACACAACTATCTTCAGCATTAAGAACAGAATACAAAAAGTTTTTTAGTTCATTTTCGAACATACTTTTAAAATTTGTTATTGTGACTATAATCTCCATTAATATTAATGTATTTTATATATAATATGTATGATGTATATATATTTTACTTTTACTGGATATAATTTTGCTTACTGGATAAAGTATATCCAGTAAAAGTAAAATATATATATACATCATACATATTATATATAAAATACATTAATATTAATGGAGATTATAGTCACTATAACAAATTTTAAAAGTATGTTCTATTATATGATATATGTTCGAAAACGAACTAAAAAACTTTTTGTATTCTGTTCTTAATGATGATGATGGTTGTGTAGTGACCGAAAACGTTTTCATTATAAAAAGTTTATAGTTATTTATTTTCAACTGCAGTTTAAGGCTGTTATTTAAAGTATTACATTTAAGTTATCTTATTATCAGTGCATTTTTGGAATATTAAAATTAAATATTGTTATTTTAATCGCAAAATGTAATATACAGTATTTTCATACAGAATTGGTTAGAACAGGCATGTCGAATGACCCCAGCAATCTTCAATACAGCTCTATCACTTGTATAAACATTTTTTATAAATCATATATTTTATATAATTTAGTTACTGTCATAATCCATAAACAGGAAATTACTGTAAAACATCATTAATTTGAATAATAAATTAAATGAACTTAATTTTATCACTTTTCTTATAAAATATATTTAATTTTTTCAAATTATATTCTCCTATAAAACCTAAACTATTGTTGCAAAGTATAAGCAGTTGGAATTGCAACTAATTTGAATATTTAAATGTTGTCCTTTGTGTTGTTCTTATATAATCCTTTGTAAGAACAGAGTTTGACTATCCCTGGATTAGAAGTAAATATCATCAATGTGATAGCTTCTGATTTGTAATAGCCTACAATATGTTTTTGTTAGTGCAGGACTCTATGCTTACAAAATAAGGCTTATATAAACTATGCTTACATATAACTTTTGCATCCAGATCAGAAATGCCCAATAATATTGAGATCTTTGTTATATTTCTCCTAAAATACACTTTTTTATATAAGCATTTTTAGTCTTACATGTAATCCATACAAGCACTACAAGCAGTTTAGGATAACTCAGCATTTATTATACTTCAATCTCAGAGCACAAACGTTTTCGGTGCTATTTCGCACCCTCCTCAGGTATACTGTTCTATTATAACAACTTTTTTTAAAAAACCATTCTTAGAACATATACAATTCTTTTCTCTTGAAAAGAATTGTATATGTTCTTGAAAACTAATGTGTCCACATTGATACTCCTTGGTAGTGCTAAAAGTAGTGAATGCTTTTAAAGTTCAAATGTAAAAGGTCATTAAAAAATGTGATAAAAATTATGGTTTCCTGTTACAAAAATCTTTTGACCTGCAAATAACCTTGACCTTTGACCTAAACCTTAAGGTCAAAGGTATATCCGATTGTGAAATTTTACTCTTTCCTGCCGGAGTCAAAAGTAGGTCTTCCCATTTAAAAAAACTGACTTGACCCTCAAATTACATTGAAGGTGTCTTCCTAATTTAAAAAACAGACTTGACCTTCAAATGACATTGAAGGTCAAGGTCACATTCAAGGTCAGCAATTGATTGCTCCTTGGAAACCTTGAACTTTTGTCTACAACTTTTTCCGAAATATGAGATCCAATTAAGATATTTCGTTGTCTCAAGATAAAAAAACTCACTTGAGATCCAATTAAGATATTTCGTTGTCTCAAGATAAAAAACTCACTCCATATATGTATATATTATTGTTATTACATATAAAATAAACGTAGTAAGAAATTATATAATTTTTTATTTATATTACTTATAAATAAACGTAGTAAGAAATTATATAATTTTTTATTTATTACTTTTTGAGTCTCCAGAATGAATTAATCAAATTCCCATAAAAACCTATGATAAACCGATGATCAGTTAACGAACAATTCGGATAACAAACATTGTCTTGGAATGGATTATGTTCGTTAACCGATCACCCACTGTATAGGCAAAATCAAAATTTTAAATAATCAAGTGTACTATTGCATTTACTTAACATATTTTTAATAATAATTTATAAAAATTAGAAAATCCATTAAATAAAATTAAAATGTATTTAATTACTTTTTCACAAAGAAAATTATATGAAATTAAAATTAATCATTATTAAACCAAACTTTTAACAAATATTAGTGATTAAACAATTTCCAATAGACTACAACAAATAATACATTCAAAATAAAAGAATGCACTGTACAATAAAAGATTTCTTATTGTTTGATATATTACAAATTGTCAAATAAAAGTTGCATAAGCCCTTTGCCTTTTGTACAAACAGTTAAATCTAGCTTGAAAAAAAGCTAAACTTTCATTTCTAAGCCAGATCTGCACTACCAGCAATACCATATTCCACTGAGCATTCATATACCAGTCATCACGTGATTATTAATGATATGCTGAAAATTTTGCACTTAATCTATTAAATATTTAATTGAATTTGAATTTCTGATTTATATTGGCAGATCTAAAAATTGAAAATATCTTCACTATATAATATATTGCAATTTATTATAAAAGCATCTTGGTACAAATTCATCTATCAATGTTACATTATAATTAAATCCAAAACTGGAGATGTAAATTGAAAGATTTTTTCATAAACTCCAATGTAAAAGGAGACAGTTTGAAAAATAAAAAAAAAACCTAAATTTATACATATGAAAATATACAAAAAATATGAAATCTGATAAGTACATATTTAATATGGTATTGTTGATAGTGCAAATTTGGCTTAGAAATGAAAGTTTAGCTTTTTTTCAAGCTAGATTTAGCTTGAAGAAAACTAAACTTTCATTTCTAAGCTATTTTTGATTGGGACTTTTAATATTTCTAAGATGGACAGCTTTTGAAATAGATTCAGTTTTTTAACAAAAAAAATTAACCTTCATTTTATTTTAGCATTTTTTGATACTACTTGTCATATTAGCATTAATAGCTGCTTGTAGTTAAGATAATTTATTCTGAATATAAAAGCAATATAATACACCGTAGGTATAAATTTGTATATTTGGCTTAATTCATTAGATCTAGAAACAATTGAGATAAACAAATAATATAAGATCTCATATTGGGGATGAATATATTATTAAAAAATTACCTTGAAATATAAAAACAAATTGTTTCATCATTTTTCAATGAATTATAAGAAAATTATTTATTACAATAAATAAAGTTAAAATTAGACACAAAACATAAAATTTACTAAGAAGTAAAAGTCTGCCCTATAGTAAAGCAGTGCTTACTACCTTGGAGGATCCAGATTCAATTCCAGGGCTTTTAGTTCAGTTTTTCAAGAAGGATCTAGACTCAGCCTGTTAAACCCCATCCTTTAACATGGTCATACATGGCCAATACCCATTTATACATGGGTATTGGCCATGGTCATACCCATGTATGACCATGGATATTGGCCATGGTCATACATGGGATATACTATATCTAAAAATAGCCAATGTTAGATATAGTATATCCCATGTATGATATGGCACCTTAACTTAAAATTAATAATGAAATTAAAAATAGACAAAAATAGAATCTTGATTAACTGGGGTAATAGGGAAATTGATTTTCTTGGATAATCAATTTCCCAGATAATCTATAAAATACTCAAAAATTTGGAATTATGGATAATATACATTTAATAATAAAAAATAAATAAATTGCATATACATTTATTCAAATGTTCTGTTATTTATTGAAAAAGAAAACAAGAAATTTGTTTATTTGTAGCAAAAAATTATTGCAATATTTGTAATTTTAATTTGATTCTAATTTTAATCAATAATTATCTAAGATAAAAGTTGAAAATTAATTATTACTGTTGAGTTGCAGATTAATCCCAGTTAATCTGCAATCTGAATAATCCAACTCCAGATAATTGGGAGTTTACTATAGTTATAAAATAGCTATTTGAGATAAATATTCAATTTAAGTCATTTTAATGTGGAGTATATTAGAGTTTTTAGAAACATATTTTCAATATAAATTGAAGATTATCTATATTATGAATAATTGCATATGTTTTAAATTCATTATTTTATATTTTCAAAATAATTTTATCATAATTTATTCCAGTCTATTGAAAATCACAATTACAATATATTTTATTTTATTAGGTTATAATTGGAAAATTATATAAATCTCCAGAATTGGTAATTGAATCTAATTTCAAGACTACTCAAGGTATGAAACAATAAATGATGATGATAGATGAATTCAATTGCACTAAAAAATTAAGATACTTACTCCTATGGAGTAATGCACAACTTTAAATCATTAAGTAATTAACCTATAGAATATGAAAGCATTTTCATTATATATTTATTTATCATTTATATAATGCATTTTTAGATATATTTAATTTTGTTTTGTAAAAAGTTAAACAAAATTTCTTATTTTTATTGAAATAGTCTGAAAAAGTGTATCAATTACTTTCTCTATAAATCTAAATAAAAATATGTATTATTATAGTTATTGTAAATAAATATTTTGTTAAACTTATTAACCCGAGTTGTAAAAAATATTGTAATATCATAAAATAAATAATATTACATTACAGTATTTATTGAAAAATAGATATTCTGTATATTATTACATTTATTTTTTATATTATTAATGTATGTAAGTATTTTATCAGAAATATAATTTCATTAATTTGAAATTATAATTAAAATATTAAAATTAAGATAAAAATTTTTTCTCTTATTTAACAATTAGAATATTTCCCAACAAAATTTTAATAATAGTGCTATTTGCTTTTATATTGTATAATTCTGACTTGATTATTTTTAGTAAAAATATGGTCTGCATTAAATTTTGATACAGTTTCAAATCTATTATATTATACTATAATATAATGAATAACCATAAATTAATAAATGATTATTTTTAACTTTAAAAAAAGGGGGTTTTCAGTATGTCTAAAATAAAATCCTAAAATTTCATTTTAACTTTTATAGAAGAATCCATTCAATTTATTGATCAATTTTAGAATCTTTTGTTTGATCTCATTATCAGTTATTAGTTAATATCAAAAATGTATCAAAAAATTCAATGAATGAATGAATATAAATTGATATTCATATATATAATATTCATAAGTGCCAAGTCTACAGGGCAGTTGTCCTTATGCAAATTTGAACATGGGATAAAAATACCATGTTGCCCTCAGTGTGAAAATTATCATAAAAGCAAATAATCATTAACATCAAAATTAATATTTATTTTTGTATAATTTTTCATGAAAAACTAGATAAATATTTAGATATTGATACTGCTTCCATGACAAAAATCAAAAGTTGGCACTGCTGATAATTTTAATATTTCTGAATGAGCAATAACAACTAAAGTATGACATTTACTTATTATTATTCTCAGTTACTAATAATAAATTATATCTGTGTGAAGTGAAAAAAATAGAAAAGTTCTTCAAAATTTAACTATATTTTCAGATAAGTTGTAAGCAATAGAGTGCCAAATATCAACAAAATTAAATACTGAATTGGCAGTTTCAATCATTTAAAAACATATAAAATCGTCATTATTTTTCAATCCTTAATATTTTAAGATTTTTATTCATATCTGCCATTGGATTCCGATTTTCTGTAAGTCTCTCTAATTCTTTTGCCATCTCCAAATTATTAGTTATATTGAGATCTTGATTTGATCTCAATTGAATTGATAATTTAGAGATTGTACTTAATATTCTACAAAATCTTTTTATAGAATATCAAGTCATGTAAAATTGGATAATTGAAAGTAATTTATAATTTATAATTTTTTCATAATGATTTCAAAATTTTTATTAATTTTTATCAAATTTAAAATTGAAAATTACAAATCAGTTTTAAAATCGTAGAAATATAAAATGGATTTGTTTTTTGTATAAATACATTAAGATTGTCTTCTAGTAATAATGTTGGATACTTATGCAGTATTATTTGATAGTTAACAGTTTCAATGCAAGTAATGTTCAGTTTATATTATAAAGATATTTCTTAGACTGACTTAAATTCCTTATAGATGACATCAGTACATTGCAATGAAATGTTAATACAAAGCATTTCAAGTTTTTGATTTTCTATTAATATTTTTATATAATGAAAATATGTAGAAATAATATGTATATATCAACAATATTGAAATTCGAGTAAATATCAAATATTTCTCATATAATCAACTAAAAACAGTTATATATTAGTGACAAAAAATATTAAGAAAAATTGAAACAATGTATTATGTAATTTTAAAGTTTTTAATATCATTTATTAAAAATTCATTGATATAATATTCTGTAATATATGAATATATATGCAACCCAAAGAATTTCTTTGCCATTTAATATTACTAAAATTGTTGAACCAGAAAAATTTCAATAAGTTTATTTATGTAAAAAATATTTTTACTATTTTAAAATTACAATCAATTTCATAATCTATCTAAAATTATTTTGAAAAAAAAAAAAAAAAAACATTTATGAAAATACATTTTTATAGTTAAGAAATATAGACTAAAACATTAACAAAAACTCGGTTCAATTCAAATATTTATGATACGTTTCTTAAATAGATGTTAAAATGGACAAATCAGTACTATTTTCAGTCTTCCAACCTTAAAATTTATAAAAATTAAAGATATCAAAAACATTAATATCAAGAAAAGATATATTAACAATTGGATAGAAAATTTATAATAATATAAAAATAAGATTTCAATTTTTAAGTTATTACTTCCATTTTCATTAAATGATTTCTGAGTATTCTTGGAGAATTCTGTATAATTATCTGATGTCTGATAAAATCTAATGATATAAAATAAATTATCTAAAAATAAATCTCATCCAAAAAATAGTAGAGTTCTGATTAATTGAGATTCTACATTACCAAGGTGAATTGTCATCGCCTAATATTGACTTTTTTAATTTTTGCAATAAAACAATTGTAAATAAAATTAAAACACTTTTTATTTACAACTGTTTTATTACAAAAATTAAAAAAACAACATGAGAAGAACAAACAGCAATTAAATTTTAAATTATACAATAAAAGTCATTATATTAATAAATAACCTAATCTGAAAAGAGTACATAATTAATTATGTTAAAGTATTCAAATCTAGTTTATTTAATTTACCAAATCTTCCATGATTTTATTGTACATATTTTATATGTAGTTCATAAGTCTGCAAATATAATGATGATACAGTATCAAAATCTTATACAATTTATTATTCAGTTCTGTTACATTGCCATGTTTTCCTGGAAGTAAAAAACATAAGAAAATTATCAAATTTTATCTCAAAACAAATCAATTAAAAAAAGTGTCAAGATTATTTACTCTTCTAATATAATTGGAAAAAATACTTTTATCTTGGCATATGCCATTTTATCTTGGATGGCTGCATAATAATGCAGTTGCTTACCGTTTTGGAAAATTCAGGTTAAATTCTAGGTCTCTCTCTCACAGTTTTCAAGAGGATTCCAGACTCACCCCATTAAATCCCATCCTTTATCTTTCTGGTTACAATTAGGATACATTATTGAGAAAATATTGAAATAATAAATTTGAAAGCAAATAAAGCTAATAGATTTATTAATGAAAATTTAGGCATAATTTACAATAATACTAATGAATATATCATTTTTTCATATTTTAATTATTTCTGTTTGAAGCTGAGAAGAATCAAAATAGATGGTGATCTTTATATTTATCTATGGAAAAAATTTTAGATTTAAAATCAGCAAAATAGATTTCTGCTAATTTAAATAATAATTAATAATAATAATAGCATGTGTAAAGGTTAGATAATGGTTAGATTAAGTTATCTGGAATTATGCTGCTGAATCACATGACACATATATTGGTAGTCACTTGTAGAATCCATTATGGGCAGGCTAATACTCATGATAGAGTTAAAATTTCAAGTTCCACTCTTCATGAAATATCAAGCACTTCAAGCAAGAATACTAAAATTTATTATTAGCAACCTGCCATCTGGTATTGTTAGTAGTAATTCTAGTTATTTGCAGCTAAGGAGGGCCTTAGAAGCTCTCTTCAATTACATCTGATCCAAATATCACTTATTAAATGTTGGTAAGGAGGCATAAAAGGCTGAAAATGTTTCTGCTTTGTGTTGTTGGTAATTGTATATTTACTAATAATAATTTTTAGTATTCCTGTTTGAACTGCTGTTGAGTCGTTTGTATAATGTATCATACAAAAAAAGAATATTTGCAAACAATAACATATATTTTTTTTACTATCTTTCTCTATAATACTTTTCTAGCTACTTATTGGCAGATACTAAGTTCTGTATACAATCAGAGCTGGACCGACTAATTGTGGTATCTGAGGCAAATTTTAAAAACGGCACCTTTTAAAATTTTTTGAAAAACTAAATAATTAAGTCACGAATCCAATTGTCCATCTTTACCTTTCTTCAAATGTGCTCACTGTTCCTCCCAGTTTTGTCTGAATCGCACAATCATCTTTAAGGTAAGCCTATACAATAGTTACCATTAAGCATGTACTACGAGTGTGTGTGTTGAAAATGATATAATGCTAGTTATTCTGTGAACTTTGAATTTCTGTAGCGTTCGTTTCATCAGCGGTCCGACCGCTGGTAGATGTTGTCTGATTAGAGGTTTTTCAAGGTGCTCTATCGAATGGTGCTATGCATTTTCAGAAATCAAATTCTTAAAATCGTGAAGATCCCTTTTAAGTAATGAATAATAGACTACTTAATAGAATAACAGACATTTTAAAAATAATTTGTATTAAACAAGAATGTTTTATAATATAGTTTGAACATTGCAATAGTTAAAAAATCAGAAAAATTGAATATAATTTGTTCTAAATTATTCTTTGAGCTTTTATTGCAGCAAATTGTGTGTGTCTTCTCTATAGAAATTATTGCTAAATCATTCAGTCAGTCTTGAGTGGTGGTTCGTAAATAATTTTTTTAAATTTTCAGTTTAGAAAAACTGTGCTCAGCTGCAGCTATAGTTACAGGTAGTATTAACAAAATTCTTAATGCTACAACAATGTAATTTTTCATTTTGTAAGAATTTTGTCACACTAATATTTTTTGTTCTTCATTATACATTTCATATTTTTACAATTCATTTTGGCACCTATATCAATCTGTTGCCTGAGGCAGTTGTTTCCCACCTCACCTATGGAACTGGCCCTGTATACAATAATTTATCAAACATTGTGACAGCTCTTCAATTTCTTTGCAAAAGAATGTTTCAGATTCAAAGAATGATTGTGATAACAATTTATTATAATTTTTATTAACAATATATATAATACAACATACTATATATAGAGCATAAATTATGCTTAAGATTGTACTGTAAATTGAAAGTAATTTTTTCATATGAGATTTATGAATTACTGTATTACTTCGAATTTAAGCTGCACCTTTTATTCAAATTTTTAAGATGTAAAATTTGGGTGCTACTTAAATTCAAAGTGAATATTTTAACATCTTATTTCTCCCAATCACCCATTCCCCAACAATCGGGTTTTTGCTTTACGCTCTATGCATGCGCATAGTATTATGACTGTTGATAACAGTTTATTTAGTGTTCCCCCAATTGTACTTTTCTGATTTAATCCAGTTGCTGTTTGATAGTAGCTTTTAGAATCGCATCACAACTGGCCATATTTTAATTTTAAGAAAAATCACAAATTACTATAATGCTGTTTATAACCGCTGATAGAAATAAATTACCACCTTTTATTATTTTATACGAAAAAACTGTACCCAAGGAAATTTTCCTAAGGGTATTATAATTGGAGCACAAAAGAATGTGTCGATGATAACAGAATTGATAAAAATTGATTAGAACATGTTTGGGAGAAGATACCTGGTGCTATTTTAAAAAGAAAAACGAAAGTGATAGTATATCTGAAGAAGATTTTCAATAAATTAGGTAGCTTATTGTGTATATTAGTACTATTTAAGTAAATAAAAATGTTTCTTATTTTTCAATACTTATTATAAATTTAAGTAAAAATGTTTCTTATTTTTCAATACCTATTATAAAATCTTTTTTTTTTTAAAAAATGTTTCTTATTTTTCAATACCTATTATAAAATCATTTTTTTTTTTCCAATTTTAAAATTCTATTGCGGCTTAAATTTGAAGTAATACGATAAAAATTTTAAAGTAAATTATATTTGCTAATAATTATTTTTTTAATTTAGTTTTCAAACAAATTTATATAGTAAAGAAAGAACTTTTTGTTAATGAAGATGTAAGTTTTGTTAGGTATTTGCTTCAAAATGAATTTTTTTCATCAATTTTAAATAATTTTTTATAATACAGTAGTTCAAAAAGAAAATACATCTCTCTCTAAACAATAATAAAAATTTATCAGTAGCAACCAAATTTATATTCTTTGTCCCATTATTCTGAGATGATTAAATGTATTTTATTTCTTAAAGCACTAAAATCAAGCATCTAACTTGTAAAATGAATATTATCATTCTTCACTAATTTTTAATACAAGTACTATTTTACCTGAATGATTTCCATGAACAAAGAATAGTTTTGCTGATAAAACAATAATGTTGATCAAATAGCCAATTTTGAATTATTGTAAATTTCTTATCATCTTAGTACTATATTTATTATTATTTTTTTAATATATTACTAAAGATGTTTTTGAATAGGTATAATAATAATTGTAGCAAAGATAACTAAATGAATTTATGGATATTTTAAAAAATTTTAACTCTTGTTTCTGATTATGTTATTACACAATCACTAAAACCTCAGTCATATTAGTTAATGTATTTGTAATTAAATTGCTTGAAGACAAGTAATTTGAAGAAAATTTTCTTTTTATATTTGGTCAAGTTATTGAAGCAAGTAAATTAAATCAAAATATTGTCTACTGAAATAATACATGCAGGAGTTGCTTTAACCATAATCCTGCTTTTGTTTTTTGTGATCTCTCTACTTACTGCTGTAATTCTACTTGTACTCAAGATATACTGACTATTTGTTATTTCTAGCAACTATTAATAATGAATTAAATTTTAAGGTCAACTTATACCAGAAAATTGTTGGAAAACAATTGCTTTGAAATGCAATAGTATAACTGTTCTATCCATAATTATTTTAACATGAAAAAAAAAAATACTTTTACAATAACAAGTTTTAATCAGTCAGAAATATAAATTACTATATATACGTGGCACTCAATTTACACGGTTTTGCTTTTACATGGTTTTTAAATGAAAACAAAAAAATTTTTTTTGGGTATATTTTGATTGTTTTGCATCATTATTACAAAATAAAATCACCCAAGGAGGATAAATACCTTTGACAAATAAATTGAAGGAGGTAAGTCAAAATCGAGGGTGAGTCCGTCGTCCACTTCTGTCTATACACTTTTCTTCAAAGATGCACACGTACAGGGAGTACTTTCAGTTGGTGTTGACTCGTAGCACGATGGATCAAAAGAGGTTCTGATGGGCGATCGGCCTCAGAGTTGAATGATGAGTAGCAGGAGGTTTATTGACGACTAGCTTTCAGATGGAGGAGTGTTCCACACCTTTCGGCAACTGCGACTCAACTCGAGGGATGACCACTCCTTTCGACTATTGCGACTCAACTGTCTAGTCATCCCTCGGCTCCCCCTTTTAAACTATCCAGGGTCTGTTTACCCATGACGTAATCCAACCCTGATTTGGCCTCTTCCCGGGGAAAACCCAGGCACCCTTCAATACATTACTTTTACATCAGCCAATGGGATGCTGTCCCATCTCACAACCTCTCCCTCCATGACATCCACTTTAAAGTTCTGCCCTGTGACATCAATTTAACCTGTCAATGAATTTATTTAATGTAATAGTGAAAGTATTTCCTTTGAGATACATTCGTCCATCTGCGTTAATTGCTGCTTTTAACTAAGGAGATTTTTATTCTCGGAATGTCTACGTCCATCTGTGTTGATTGTTATTTTTATATCCGTTGATGTCTCTCCCTCAGGATGCACACTTTCGCCTGTACTTACTGTCACTTTTGTCAGCGAACGTCCTCCCCTCGGGGTACACTTGTTCACTCGCGTCAGCTGTTACCTCAGCTGGTTGATGTCCATTACGTTTATGTTTGATGTCTTTCGCGTTTAACAATTATACTTTACATCGAGAACTGGGTGGTAACAATTTATAGACGGCTCATAAAGAAGCCGTGTCTGACATTCCACAAAAATTAGAATCATTAAAAGCTTGGTGTATTATTTGCAATTTTGTAGCCTATTCATTATCTACAGAGGGTGAAAATGGCTGGGGGAGAAACGTGCTCAGGGCGAAATGTAGGGGGTGAATTGTCGGAGGCGAAATGCAGGGGGCGAATTTTCCAGACTCCAGATGGCATACATACTAAGTCTCATAATCTATATACAATATATAATTTTATATACAGATTATAAGACTTAGTATAGTATTTCTTTTGTATGTATATAATATATATTTTTTATATAAGGATTAGAAATTTGCATCATAGATTACTAGATTTTTAGATATATTCATTTTTTTTAACTTGATACATTTTGTATTATTTAAATGCAAGAAGTTTTGTACATGATATTTTCAGAAAAATATATACAGAACTATAATGTAATTTTCAATGATTAAGTAAATTTAAAAAAATAAGAAAATTTCATAGTAAAGATTAAAAAATGACAAAAATTAATGCAGTTTGATAACAAATGTAAAGAAATACACTACATTAAATTTGATAGTTTTTTAATCAAGGTTCTTAATTTTTACCAAAAGTACATTTGGCTATTCTCTTAACAATTAAGATAAAAAGTTTCATTTATATTTCACTAATACAGTAACTACAACTGAAAAAATTATTATTATATTATATAATAAACATAAAATTTTTAAGATGTAATAAACAGATATATTTCGACAAACTGGTTATTCACCTCTGTTATCATTTTCTGACCTTGTTTTATATATAAATATTATTTGTCACTTTAAACTTCCTGATTTATTAACTATAATTATTTCTGTTTCAAATACCAATTCAAAATATATGTTTACAAAATTACAATAATTCTTTAACAATTAATTTATAATATGAATTAAAACAAAATAAACAAGTCTTACTTTATCAATTTATAATAATTTTTTAAAATCTAATTCTTAATAATTAAATTATTCTCAAATGAAACTTGGATATATCTTATTCAATTTGAAAATTCAGTTGGATAAATTTGCAAATTGAATAATATATTTAGATTTTATATATATATGTATACAGATTTTACTATAACAATGTACATATGATGTATTTAAATGCAAAATAACTGACAGTTATTTAAAAATGATTTATAAGTACCAATGTACCAACAAGTCAAATTAAAAATAAGAATTACCTTTTACTTGTGAAATTTGGAGCAAATATTTCTCTTAATAAAAATAAAAGTCAAACAAAAATCTTTTATTTCAAAGTCTGAGTAAATGCTCTTATTTGAATCCTTTTACTCATATAATAAGTAAATTGTACGAATAAAGAGATAATTTGCTTCAAAGTGTAAAGTAAATCCTTCTAAAATCTTGCATCTAGTCAGTACTAGATTTATCCTTGTAGTAAAAGGTTGACAATTTTTTATTTTGTAAATATAGCTGAGTTTATAGAAAAGATAAGGAGTGTTAAGTATTAAAAATGTTAGACTTCACCTTATATTAGTGATATTAGAAGTTTATTTTGATTCAAAGAAAAAAAAAATGTTGAGTGAATTTCTGATACCAAGGATAGATTGCATATTGAGGGGATCCTCACTGGCAATGGGAAAGTGGATAGGGATGCAATGGATATTTAAATGTTTTTAAAATGTTGATACTTTAGTTCAATAATTCAATACTTTTATATTTGCTATATTTATTTTGATATTTACTAAATATCAATATTTTTTCCTATTGATAATACTAAGTATTAATAAAATCAAATTTAATTTTAATGTTTGGCAGAGAATTTTTTTTAACTGCATATAAAAAAAGGATATCATTTGGTTCTTCAATCTTTTAATACAAATATTAGTGATAGGTGATAGTATAAAAAAGCTTGACACCACATTCTTATTCCATTTTCATACATTTTAATTTTATATTTTAATCATTTAATTTTGCAGACTATTACTGTGAGAAATTTTCTAAAATGTGTGATTTTATTTAATAAGAAGGATTTTTGAAGAAACTAATTGCAATTTGAAGCCCAGAATTTTTTAGAATCATAGTTTAATTTTATAATATAGCAACAATTCCAACAGTATTCTAAAATATTTGATAGACGTTTAAAGCGGGAAAGTCGTACGATACGGAACGCACGAGCGGGGTTTCACTGTATTATTTTTATGCATAATATTAGTAAACACTTATTTGAGTTTAATTGCAGTGAAGAGGCTGTATTTCATAGTTTATATTGAAAAATGTGGGAAATATTTAATAGTTTTAAATAGGAGTCTAATAATTTATTTATAAATATTTCCTTAATAATAATAAATTTTAATATATTTCATAAAATTTTTAGAGAAGAAATGATAAATTCTCTAAGATCACAATTAGATATTTATGAACAAGAAAATGAAATTTTGAAAGAGCAGGTATTCATTTTTAAAAATATACTACTATATAATAATTTATAAATCTAGTTTTTTAATAATATGTTAATTAATTTATTCATATTTGTTCTTTTATAAATAAATCAAGCTTCAAAGAACTCTATATAAAATATATCAAATTCTGTTTTGTATTATATAACTGATTCTTACAATTTAATCATATACAATACTATATTATATGAATGATAACATTTTAATAAAAGAAGTATTTATAAGTATTTATTGTATTTGTTGTTTATGTTTATTTGAGAAAGACTACTATTAATACATTATTATACTAAGTGTAATTGTGGATAAATAAGTAAATAAATATTTGTATTTTTAGCTTAAATTAAAAGAATTTGAATATAATGAAGAACTGATGAATTTAAAATCCCAACTTACACATGGTCAAAAGTAAGATAGAGTAAATAGTGTAAGAAATGAAATGAAATCCATAAAATCAATAATGGAAATAAATTGTATTTTTAAATTTATAACAAATCTAGACAACATGTTCAAGAAAATATGGATTTAATTCAACTTCATCGTGAGGTAAAACGAAAATCTAGTAAAATGGCAAGTTTACAAGCACAGTATAATGATTTAGATGAAGTAAGTTTTTATATTTTCTTCTATTTAATATTTTTAACATACTTATGATTGATCTTATGACATAGGAATTTAAAAGTTTGATGAACAAACAATCTATATTTCATGACTAGAAAAGGTTTTAAATTATTTTTTCTGGTCATGACAAGAACATTTTTATGCAAATATTTAAATTAATTTTTTCTTTGTATTTTATTTCAGAAAATAAAATCTTTAAAAATGAGTAATGACCTTCTCTTAAAAGAAATTGATAAATTGAATAAATTGTTGAGAGAAGCACAGAATAAAAATTTAGAATTGCAAGAAGAGTTAGGAAAAGCATCTTCAATTGAAAGAAAAATGATACAAGTAATAAAAGTGTTAGTTAATTTAATTTAGAGAAAATAATTAAAATATAAATTGTTGATTTTAATTGAAATAGTTGGCATGCATTTAATTTTCTTTTTTTAACAAGATGTTATTATATATAAGAAAAAAATATTATGATTCATAAATTTTAATATCTAATATTTACTTTAAGTGATTAAAGCTGATCTTAATAATGTTTTTAATGGAAAAATTTTTTTTTTTATTTTCTTTTTAATTGTACATAATTTAAAATTTATAATTAGAAATATCATATGATGTAATTATACTCGTTTTCTATACAGAATTTAAAGTTATAATAAATATATAGCATATTTATAGATAATATTAAACAGTGTGTGATATACCACACTGCATTGATAACTGTTTTGAGGTGCAACCTTTTAATGAAATCCATTATATTTCATCAATCTCCAACCATTTAATAAAAATATAATAAAAAATAAAAACTAGATACATTAAGAATGATATTTGAGTTTAATTGCAGTGAAGAGGCTGTATTTCATAGTTTATATTGAAAAATGTGGAAAATATTTAATAAAGTTTTAAATAGGAGTTTTATTTGATATACAGGCAATCTTCAACTTAAATAGATCTGTACCTGCATAAAGATTCCCTGACTAAAAACAAAAATAATATATTGATCATAACTATAAACACTGTAACAAGGAGATAAAAACATTAAAAAAAAGGCAACTTTTTTCCCCTAAAATATATTCAAATTAAAACAACCATCTTTCTGTTTTATTGTAAACTAAAAACAAAAAACTTCTGCTTTAAAGCTTATCTGTTTTTGTTTATGTATGATTATATAAATGAAAACAGTATAACTTCTATAATTACCACTAAATGTTATAAAAAAACCTAAGTAGCACAGTTTGGGTATCTAATGAAGAAGGCACAGTTCGGATATCTAATGAAGAAGTTGATTGCTGGATGGAAACATTATAAAACTTTCCATTCATACAGATCAACATGCTATGTCATTTATACCCAGAGTATCCAGGTTCAATTCCTATATTATATATGCATTTAGAGAAAGCAAGACAAAACTTGTCAATTTCTATACTTCAAGATGGATGTAAAGTAAAGCAATCACTTACTACCTTGGAGAATCTAGATTCAACTTCAAATCCCATGCCTCCATATTTTTCAGGAAGGGTCCATACCCAACCTGTTGACCCACTAAAGTGCGAATAGATTATGGTGGGCACTGGAATTTTTGGCGTTTGATAATTTCTGTTTGGAAAATGGCAGAAAGCTATACATGGATATAATTGCAGTACTAATTTACTAGTCTTTAATTAGAGAGTAAATATAAAAATTAGAAAGACTGAAAATGTCTCCAAAAATTGATACCTGTTTAGTAATTTCATAAAGTATTCATTGCAAAAAACATTGATCACAGTACTTCAGCAGAAGCATTAATCAAAAACAAAGGATATAATAAATTATTGCATGTTTCATCAAAAAACAAAGAAAACACAAATTATAAAAGAATTTTAATTCAATGAAAATACCATTTTGTAATGTTCATTGATAATTAAACATCACTAGTTGTTTATTGGATGGTTCATTATAAAATGTTAGCTTATAGTTTAGAGCAACCAGATCACATTTTTTCTGATTGATTTTGGCTCTCAATCTATGAATTCTATCCATTATTTTATGATCAATATCATCATACGATTGGTTGAATTAGCCAAATGAATTTTTTCAGTTTTAATAATAAGGACATAGAATTGAATCCATTTCCAATTTGAAATATATATGAGGGAGGTCATGTGGCATATAACAAAATAGATGATATTGGTACCAATTATATTCCTGAATATTAAAAGGCATGTTGCAGTCCAGTTTAAAAACATTTGCTTGTTATAAATTTCTCATAAAAGCAGGATAAAGCTCCTAAATTGAATTTTTGTTATAAATTATACTTGCTCATAAAATCAGGATCTTTTTATATCAGAGTCTTATAAATCAGGATTGACCTGTATATCATAATATAACAATAAAAAAAAACATAATGTTGTAGTTCTAGAGCACTAAATAAATTAAAAAATTAAATAATAATAATTTTGGATTGTTCAAAAATGATTAAAACTATAGATAATTTATATCTTTTTATTTTAGTACTAAAATATTTGCTATTTCTTCTATTTTTGGAAGTGATCTGAAATATATGAATATAAGTAAAAACATTTAATAGATCCCCAAAGACTCATTGATGTTTATTGATATTCTAGATTTTATTATTGACTACTTTGGGGACTAATCATAATTCACATTTTACTAAGGGATTTACACGATCCAAATAATCCTAATCTAGCCAAACTTCCCCTAGCGGTTTTATTTTGAATTAACTGCCAAATTAATAATTATTTTTAATTTACGCTATGATGTCATCATCTGTTGGATTAATAATTAATAATTTAAATTTATAGGCTAAGGTGGCGCTATCTATTATTTAATAATTGAACTTTAATTTTAATAAGAGGGCCCATGGCTAGGTTTAGCCTCTAAGGTGGCGCCATCTATTATTTAATAATTGCACTTTAATTTTAATAAGAGGGCCCATAGCTAGGTTTAGCCTGTCCAGGAGCGCTGGTGTCGGCGTAAGTCCGATAATTCCTAAATTATATACATCTCCCGAAATTGAAAATCTGCCGGTGCCTTTTAATCTAGCTGGTAAGGTGTCTGGATGTAAACCCGAAGTCCCTGGTTCGATTCCAGGCCAAGGAAAATTTTTAATTTCAGGAAATTAGTAAAAATTAAAAATTAATAGTTCGATTATTAAATAATAGATGGCGCCACCTTAGCCTAAATTTAAATTAATTATTAGTCTGACAGATGGTGGCACCGTAGCGTAAATTAAAAATAATTATTAATTTGGCAGTTACTTTGGGGACTTCTAGATGATACAATAAATACCTTTAAATATAGTTATTTTTAATTAAAGTTTTAACTGTTCAAATTCATTTATTAAAAACAAAAGCATTGTTAATTATTTTTTATCCAAAAGTTTTCTTTTAAAATATTTGATGAATTTAAGTAAAACTAGTTAAAAGACTAAAAGAATATTTATAAAAAGAAAGATAAAAAAAAACAATTTGTATTTTTTGTGAAAATTTCAAAAATTAGAGAGAGATTAGTGATTAATTAAATTTTTTATATTGATTTTTTGCTTTTATCTTTTTTTGTAGTTTCAGGAACAGATTAATGATTTAAGTAATGAAAATAAAATTTTGAAAGAATCAAATCAGAAATTAATTGATAGGTAAAAATATTGACTATATAATTATTTAAAATTTATTATTATTATAGTTTCTTTATTAAAACTTATTTTAATTTGTATATTTTTCAGTGCTCTTGGTGAAGAAAGATATCAACAATATGAATCCAGAGAATCAACATTTAAACAACAAATATCAAAACTGGAAGAAACTCTTAAAGCAGATCTTAATGAGAAAGAAAAACTGTTAGCACAGTTAACTAAAGTGAAAGGTAATGAACAAATAACTTTCTAAATGAAGATTTTCTAATCTTCGATAATTAGTTTTAGAATGATATAATTGGATACTGTTAAACATTTTTTAATTACTTTTTATATAAAATTCAATTCAAAAAGTATTAATTTTTATAATTTATTTTTATCTGTACATGAAGAAGAAAACTCTAAATTTAAAATCAAATATAAAGAATTAGAAGATGACTATAATCTTTATAAAAATAAATTTGAAGAATTAGAGAACAAAATGAAAATATTTAATAAGGTATGTTTAAACACTGAATGCTTACACTGCATATATTATAATTGAAGCATTGTAAAATGTAAAAAAATAGAAAATAATTTTGGTTAAATCTCAATAATTTAATATCTTATTAATTTGAATATTAGATTTGAATTCAACATCAAAAAATTACGTAGCACTTATAATTTAAAAAAGTAAGTCTGAGTCCATTAGACGTGAGGGAACCATTTTCATAAATTAATTTTATAAGGATAAGTTAACACATGAGTCACAAAATAGGATAGAAAAAAATGACTGAAAAAACTTGACTGAAATTTCTTTTATTTTTCAACATAATTTCCTTGTACATTCAGACATTTATCCCATTATTTCACAAGTCTTTAAAAGCTGGTATCAAAGAAGGTTTCTGGTTGCTTTTTGCAGCCAATGACCTTGTTGGCAATATCATCATTTTAAAAATTGCAGTCACTTAGATAGAAATCACTGGAGCTAAGTCAGGGTTATAATATTCCAATAATTCCCATCCAAAAGTTTTCAATTTTCTGCATTGTTTTGGTTATGTGAGGGCAGGCATTGTCATCCAGGAGAATAATGCCTGTGTTCAGGATACGTTTTTTGTGAATGGACTGTTACAGTTTCTGCAAAATGTGGCACAGTATGAGGTGGGATTGATAGTCTTATTGTGAGACTTGAATTCTGCCAATGTAATGCCCTGTGAGTCCCAAAAAATGGTTAGCATAACCTTGCATGCTGATGGGATCATCTTGAATTTTTTGATGGGTGGGGAGGAGGGATGTTTCCATTTCATGGAGATTTTTTCAATTATGATTGAAAGTGATGGACTCGGGATTCGTTCCTGTAACAATTCGTGTGATGAAGTTCTCCCTCTCTGCATGATATTGCTTGAGGTGCTGTATAGATAAGACTATTCTGTTCATTTTATGTTCTGCAGACAACTGGCATGGGACCAATTGTGTGCAAACTTTATGGAATTTTAGACATTCATTCATGATGATGCAGGCAGTTCCATGAGAGTAACTTATACTACTAGGTAAATCATCTGTCAACATATATTGGTCAGCATGGATCATCTCCTCCACACATTGTACTATGGCCTTTGTTGCAATCTTCTTGTATGTGATGCTCATTCATCCATTCTTAAATTGCTGGATCCAATTATACACAGCTTTTCTTGACATACATTTTTCACTGTAAATTGGAAGCATATCTTTATGAACTTCCTCTGTGGTCAGTCCTTTGGCTTAAAGAAAATGCACAAATGCATGCTGTTCTTCTCACATGCACTTATGTAACACAATCTCCATGTTAAACTGGTTGCAGTTGAATAACCATGGCATATAGAGATATAGAATTAGTTCTGATTTCTCACCCATTGGTGCTGCTATCTACTGGTACAAAATGTGTGCTGAATTTTAAATGGTTTTCAGTCTATGCAGATTTGTGACTTATATATTGACTTAATAAAAAATTAATGAATTTTACACTACATTTTATGGCATTTCACATTACAAAGAATGTTAAATTTTTTTTTATAACAACAAATATATATTGTTTTATTATGATTATGTTTGATTTTATTTTTCAATATTATTAATCATTACAAATTTTTTTCAAATCACTTTACTTTGATCAAGTTATAGCATCCTATCTACATCAATATTCTTATTTTTCACATCTAATTTTATGGCATTATATCATTTAAAGTCAGTATATATCAAGAGAGATTTCATGACTTAATTATTGATTATCATGTTATTTATCTGGAATCTCAATTCATTGAAGCTGATTTCAGTGATTCATCAGTTAACACTTTACCTTTATCTTCAATCTTTTAAAAATAGCAGATATTCAAAAATTGGAGCTTTCTCCATAATAATTTTTGAACTTTGAATAATTTGATTGATTTTAATAAAATTTGTCATGATATCTTGGATTTGAGTCAATTTTGAAATAAAAATAATTAACTTTGGAACTTCATCTACAAAGGATGTTTCAAAAGGTCGTTGCCAAAATTTACAAGTTTATAGTGGATAAAATTCCTGAATAAAAAAGTCTAGACTCGTTTTTTGATTTGAGGCTCCGATTAAAAGATATAACCCTTTAAAGCTAACCAATCACTATCGAGTACACAAAGAGTCTTAGCGCATTGCCAAGAGCTACGCGTCTTGGCAATGCAATACGTTGTGATGCTTTGTGTACTCGATAGTGATTGGTTAGCTTTAAAGGGTTATATCTTTTAATCAGAGCCTCAAATCAAAAAACGAGTCTAGACTTTTTTATTCGGAATTTTATCCTCTATAAACTTGTAAATTTTGGCAACGACCTTTTGAAACACCCTGTATAAAAAATTGCAGATATTCAAACTTCTGAAATTTTTCTATAATAACTATGGATCAATTTGATAGTTTTATGGCATTCAATGTAAAGATTATAATATTAAACTTGATTTTACGATATGCATTTTAATCAAATATCTTTAATCATTTCAATATAGAGGGCAAATTTAGAAAGTAGGGGGATTTCTTTCGAGAACTTCTTATTTAATAATGAATCTCATGGTGCTCTCAATACAATGTGAAATTAATGATATTTTTAGATATTTCATAGATTTTTTTATTAATAACAAATGAGACTAAATTTTTATTTGAGTTTTAAATGTTATTTTTGTTTTACTTAAATATTTTATTTCAAGTTACATTGTATATAGTATTTTTACTTATAAAAAGTAAATTACGAGGGTAATTCAATAAGTAAGTTACAAATTGAAGTTGCGATCTTTATTTTTTAATTAAGTGCGGGAAACTGTCACCACTAGATAGCAGCACTATCTAGTTTTATTGTGACGCACAACGATCGTTATGCGCATGACTGTACAAGATGGCGGCGCCCCTAAGTACATGTACCACGATTAGAACAGCGTGCCATTGTGCGTTTTTTGTGGGCAAAACATATGGAAGCAAAGGATATCCACAAGAAAATGCTGCCCATATATGGTGAACATTACCTGTCACGTCAGGCAATCCATAATTGGGTGCAGAAGTTCTCAGAAGGGCAGACAAGTATCAAAGATGAACATAGAGCCATTCTGCCGGTGGAGATCGCCACGCCAGAAACGTTGCAGCACGTCAAAGACATCATCCAAGCAGAGAGGAGGGTAACCGTCGACACTGTAGCAACCACTATTGGTTGTTCACGTGGCCAGGCTTACAACATGATGCATGAGCAGCTAGGCTTCAATAAAGTGTGCTCCCACTGGGTGCCACGCCAGCTTACACTACAACGCAAAAGCCAGAGAATAGGCTTGTCATTGCAGCATCTCCAGTGCTACCAGGTTGAAGGGGACGACATGCTTTCTCGGATTGTCACTGGTGATGAGTCTTGGGTGCACCATTATGAGCCTGAGACGAAGCGTGCCACCATGCAGTGGAAACATCCCTCGTCCCCAGCTCACAAGAAGTTTAAGATGACAACATCTGCCGGGAAAGTCGTATTGACAGTGTTCTGGGATTGCCAAGGCGTACTGCTCATCAAATTCCAGCAGTGTGGCCACACAGTTACATCTGCCTCATACTGCACGATTCTGACAAAACTTTGTGCCGCCATTCGCTGGAAGCGACCAGGCCTCCTCAATAAAAGGGTGTTGCTGCTGCATGACAATGCCCGTTCTCATAGTGCCAATCAGACCACAACGACGCTGAGGTCATTCAAGTGGGAGGTCCTCCAACATCCACCTTACAGCCCGGACCTTGCCCCGAGCGATTTCCACTTGTTTGGCCCTTTGAAACATCATCTTTCGGGAGAACGCTTTCTTGACGATGAAGCGGTTGAAAGAGCAGTGCGCGCGTGGTTCCAACAGCAACCAAAAGAATTTTACGCCACAGGTTTCCAGGGACTTGTGAAACGGTGGGACAAGTGCTTAAATTTGTATGGAGATTATGTTGAAAAATAAATGTTGTTTGTATGTCATTATCTCCATTCATTTCTTTTCAATCACGATTTGTAACTTACTTATTGAATCTCCCTCGTATTATTGATATTTAAATTATTTTTATTAGGAAGCAGATATTGATATATCAGAATTAGAAGAAGCTTTAGAATTTATTCAAAGAAAAAAGTTGGAAGGAATAACTGTTAATAAATTATATGACAAAGAAGAGAAAGATCTAAAATCCCAGTTACAACAGGTAAAAAATTAAGACAACTTTTATATAGAGGAATACCTCGATTATCACGGTTTCGATTATTGTGATTTTCGATTTATCGCGGTTTATAATTTGATACCAAAATTCAATTATTGCACTCAAAATTCGAATTATCGCGGCTTCGAGATATAGCTCACTATATAAACAACCAGAATTACATTTGTTCTCCAGGTAACTGTTTTTAGCACTTCGTTTTTATCCGACGGCGCTTGCTCACCACTCATCA
>AYEL01089144.1:0-47632 GCA_000484575.1 Olivierus martensii | reverse complement strand
AAATTCGAATATTTACAAAAAAGATAATTATCTTAAAAATAAATAAATAAAAAATTTAAAAAACAAAATACATTAAATTAGAGGAGAAAATTTTTTTTCTCCCTCCTTTTTTTTGGGTAAAAAAAAAATTTTTCTCCTTAATTTAATGTATTTTGTTTTTTAAATTTTTTAATTTATTTATTTTTAAGATAATTATCTTTTTTGTAAATATTCGAATTTTTGTTCTATGTTCTAGAATGGCAACATTTTTGTATATGTTAACTGTTCTTTAACTTATGCCTTTGTATAAAGCTGATGAGGACCGCTTAAACTGTTCTTCAACTTATGCCTTTGTATTAAGCTGATGAGGACTGCTTAAGGTCGAAAACGTTTCTGATTAAACTTTTATTTTATATTGTTTACTTCTGGACTGCTTATTTAGTGCTTATCTTTATTAGACTTTTAAAGTTATTAACCTTTGAGAGCAGTTTGTTTAGAGTTTTTTTTGTATATATTATTTTTTTTCCTCCTCTTAATTGCTTTTAACATCAAATTTTTATAGCAATTCCACATCTATTTCATAAAATCATTCCATGAATTATATTTAATTCTTTAACTAAACATTCAAGACCTTTGTTTATCATTAGTACTTAACATATTTGAATTGATTATAACTAAAAGTGCACTCATGAAAAATCCAAAATTGCATTTTTTGTTCAAATTCTGTATTTTTAAATGTGTAATTTCTTCATTCTATAATGAAATAGGACTAATTAAACATAAAATTTCTTCAAATGATCCTCTTGTATATCAGTAAGAGAAGAAAGATCAGTCAGTGACAAGTACTATTTTTGAAATATAAATTTTTCTCTAATTCTGTGTTTATCCTATACACTTAAAATTACTGAATTAAAGCATTTTACGCAGTTGGTTCAACACAAAAATTTTTATTCAAAGACTTTGACTAAAAGTTTTCGTGTATAACCATGTAAAATGCTTTAATTCAGTAATTTGAAATATAAAACTGTTCAAAAATGATAATCACAACTGTGACTTAATGAAATTTGTAACTATTGTTATTGGGATTCATACATACTGAAAAATATTTGTAATAGAAATATTTCTGTTATATATGAGAGAGATAATTTGGAAAGAACTAATCACTTATTTTCTTTTATTTTGGAATAAAAAAAAATAATCAAAATCATCTTCAATGGCATAACATTAGATTTTTGGTATTCAACATATATTAAATAATTCCATAACTATTATAAACCTCAGAAAATTTTATGCTCTCCATTTTTAAACAAATGACTCTACAGACTAATTAATGGCAGATTAACCAAGATATTAAAATCACTTCAATTCTGCTACATTTTATAAATTTCTAACAAATAGTTTAAAAGCTATTAGGGAAGATTGAATGCCCACTATTTAAAATGATTACAGTTAAAGAAAATTTGTCATTGAGATCATCTTCAATAGCATGACAATATTGCAAAATTTCATAAAAATCAAAAATGAATAATTTAGAAGATATTAAGAAAGTATGTTTGAATATCCATTGTTTTTTTATTAATTAAAGATGAGTTAGATGATGTGGATCCAAATATATATCAATAGTAATATATTGTCATCAAGTTTCATAAAAATCTGTCATTATTTCAAAAGTCATTAATGGATGACATGTGGATGTGAACAGTCAGCTGAGGTGTATAAAATCACAAACACATGGCGATCTTATAAGCATCACTTTCCTAAGGAAAATGTTGTATGCTAAAAAAGTATTTGCATGTAGAGATTCAGTGTCTGGTATAAATATTTATCCAGTTTGAACAAAAATCATTCATATTATTCAGACTCATTAAACAATTTGGCTTAATTAAATTGTTTAATTAGAAAATCAATACTGCTGACATAATATGACAAAAATGCCATAAATGATGAAGCTCTGATTAGTGTAAATATGAAAGAAAATCACAAATCAGAGGAGTAATTGTGATCCATTATATTATTAATTTAGCACAACAATTAACATAATAATCTGATTTTGATCATTTTTAATAATTTTGTTCAAACAAACAAACAATTTTTATCTACTGACTTATTTTATTATTTATTTAAAATATTTTCTGTAATTTTTCCTTTTCCCCCCCAGATATAGAGTATAAACATTTAGGCTCAACTCACACGAGCCACAGCATAACCATACCACAACTACAAAACGGTAGTCTGTTTGTGGACGGTCGTGAATTATAATTATAGTAATATAGAAACACATAATCTAACTCAGACGGACCGCTAATTGAAGTCAGCTTCAACCGCTGTTGCAATTTGTGGCCGATATTGTCGCTACTTGTGGCGTGGTTCTGTTGTGGTACGTGTGAGTTGAGCCTTACTATATTTGTAGGTTATAAGGACAACTATGTAGTTTAAAATATTTACAATTTCATATTACCTGATTTATTTATGTTTTATATATATTGTTCATTGATCTTAAATATCACATTACTGGTACAATATTATACTATATACCATTTTCTTTATTAGTCGGAACAAAATAGTGCATAATATTATATACATGCACATAACATTATGCTGCTCTATTGTTTCCTGACTGCATGATATGACATTGTATCCAGTAATGTGACATTTAAAATCAATAAACAATACATAAAAACATAAATAAATCAGGTAATATAAAATTTTAAATATTGTAAAATATGTCGTAGTCCACTTATCTCTGGAGTTTTTCCTTCAGAATTTTTGTTGGAAAAATAATTTTTTAACTTGTACAAAATTTGAATTATGTTAAACAATTTCTATCTTAATTATTTACATAAATTGGGGAAATGTTGTGTAACCTATTATAAGTAATTATAAGCAAATACTTTACTTATATTAAAGTAAATTCATTTATTAATTTCTATTTATAAGAGTGAATTATTTTGTATTCAAATAATCTGTTATCAAAGAAAAATCAACATTTGGCAAATTTAACACAACTTTATTTTCAATAAATTTCATTATTTTTCTGTTTATTTAAAGGGTAGAACTTCAATTATCCATATCTATTGATAGAATAACATTATCATATACAATGTAACAATATATTTTATGACTAATTGTATTTGGTTCTATTAATTCCATTATTTAATTAGCTTTTTTATTATTAGCATTGAATGCCATATTTTGTTTTCAACTGATTATTTTCGGTACACTATATAAAATTATAAACAATCAAAACATAACAGATAATGCATGAAATTGGAAGTAGAAGGAAGGGATAATTGAAGTACTACCATCTTTAAAATATACATAATTCTGCCAATTCTTATGATGTAGAAACTTTTATCAGAAATGAACACAATCATAGTTTTAGAAAATACATAAAAATCTTAAAAGTAATTAAAACATGTTAATTATTCAATTATTTGAAAAGATGAATTGCACAGACTAAATACAATTGGAGAACCACTAGCTTTAGCCAGTCAATTTCCGTAACTCATAGAACACTTAAAAAATTATAAGATTAGGGAAGAAACCATTGAAAAGTGGAACCTTGATTAACATTCTGTGTCTATTGAATATATACTTGTGATATCGTGTGGTTGCTAATTTCAGCCAATCAAAGTTTCTTGAATGGATTAAACAGGTCTCAGTTAATCAATATTATTCTTTTTTATTCATTCAGAGTTTATTTCAGCCAATCAAAGTTTCTTGAATGGATTAAACAGGTCTCAGTTAATCAATATTATTTTTTTTTATTCATTCAGTTAAGTGCTAATTTGAAAATTTTCTTTAAGGTTTATCATATTAAGGAAATTATCAAATATTCTATTTATGCACCTTTTGTAGCTTATTTTTTTCATTATTTATCAATATTTCTGTTTAGAATTAATTTTTTAATATAATGCTATAAATTTATATATTTTTAATCACCTAATTTTAACAAACTATGTTATGGGAAAAATGTCAATTTCTGATCAACTAGGAGCACATTAAAACTTTTGACATTTTCTACATTCAATTAACAGTGATTTTCATAAAATCAAGCATTGTTAATTAATTCAGAGTTTAGTGCTAATTTGAAAATTTTCTTTAAGGTTTATCATATTAAGGAAATTATCAAATATTCTATTTATGCACCTTTTGTAGCTTATTTTTTTCATTATTTATCAATATTTCTGTTTAGAATTAATTTTTTAATATAATGCTATAAATTTATATATTTTTAATCACCTAATTTTAACAAACTATGTTATGGGAAAAATGTCAATTTCTGATCAACTAGGAGCACATTAAAACTTTTGACATTTTCTGCATTCAATTAACAGTGATTTTCATAAAATCGAGCATTGTTAATTAAGGTTCCATTTTATATTAAAATATGAATTAACTTTTATAAACAGATGTATAATACACCTATTTCTCAATTTATGTTGTTTGTATGAAAATTATTTCATATAGAAAAATTTTGATGGGAAATGATCGATTATTCTTATGTAATAAAGTCCAGAGCTGATCATGCAGCTACATTATGTTGTTTGTATGAAAATTATTTCATATAGAAAAATTTTGATGGGAAATGATCGATTGTTCTTATGTAATAAAGTCCAGAGCTGATCATGCAGCTACCTATAAATAATAGCTACTTACAGTATTAAAATCACACTGGTAAAAGTGTCATTATAGGATTCTCATTTTGGAGTAATTCTGCAAGTTGCTGTGAATAAACATTTAATGTTGAAATGTTATAACCATTTTCTTTACTATGATGAATTTTTCCACATTGATAAATATTATTTTTCTGAAATTTTAACCCTTTTTAAAATTATAATAATTTTGAAATAATGAATAAAAACTTAACTTCAGTTTTCATTATATACAACAGTGGTTTCAAATTCATTCTTTTCAAAGGGCACATTTTCATTTGCTCATTGGGGTTGTATTTGAAATTAATGCCTCATGGGATAAATAGTCCTAAGGATTGATTATATCGTATTACTTCGAATTTAAGCTGCCCTCGAATTTAAACCGTAGTAGGTTACATATAAGTATTGAAAAATAAGAAACATTTTTATTTACTTAAATAGGTACTAATATACAGAATAAGCTACTTAATTTATTGAGATTGATTAGAACATGTTTGGTCTCTTCTCCCAAACATGTTCTAATCAATCTATCATCAATTCTATTGTCATCCATGCATTCTTTTGTAGTCCAATTATAACACAATTAGGAAAATTTTCCTTGGTGCAGATTTTTGTTTAAAATAATAAAAAGTGGTTATTTGTTTCTATCAGTGGTTATAAACAGCATTATAGTAATTCATGATTTTTCTTATAATTAAAATTTGGCCAGATATGACGCGATTCTACACAGCTAATATCAAACTGCAACTGGATTAAACCAAAAAACTACGAACGGGGGACCACCGAATAAACTGTTATCAATAGTCGTAATACTATGCTCATGCATAAAGCATAAAGCAAAAACCCGATTGTTTGGGAGTGGGAGATCGGGAGAAATAAGAAGTTAAAATATTCATTTTGAATTTAAGCCGCACCCAAATTTTACGTCTTAAAAATTTGAATAAAAAGTATGGCTTAAATTTGAAGTAATACGGTATTAATTTTCTTCAATGATATGCCTCAATTCATGTATTTATAAATAGTTTTATAATTTTGAACATAAGTGTTCTCATTTAACATTCCTCAATTAATGTCATTTTACTATTATATTGTCAGGAAAAACTAAATTAATTAATTAAAAAATTTTAAGACTGAAATAGACTAACATCCTATTTTCTTATACAGCCATTCTCCAACTTATGTAAGGGTTATGTTTTTGTAACTTTACACTAATTGGATTTTACATAAGGTTATAATTTTTTAACAAAAATTCTGGATTAAAAATTCCAGAAGTTAGGTATTTATAATGATTGTATCCTATACAATGCTATGGCACAATATTGATCTCTGATTGAAAATGAGACAATGCCACATGAAATTATATCATTAACAATAATATGATATTTGAAATCAACAAACAACACAAAAAACAAATAAATCAAGTAACATGAGCTTAAATGTTGTAAATCTATATGTTTGAACTTGTAACTTGCAAATACAGTAGCTGTTTATGCTACATATCTTAAAAAAAATAAGAAATTACAGAAAATATTTTGCATAAAATCAAATTTACATAAGTCAGAAAATAGTTGTATTTTCATTTCTTAAATAAATAAATCATTAATCATAAACTATTGATTTTGTCAGGCTTTACTTAATTTTATTGTGATCAAATTGCATTACTGAGAACAGAACATCTGATTTTAACATTATGATTACAGGAAATTGATTCTTGGTTTATGAGTTCTTACTTTATGAGCAATTTTCAGGCCCAAATTAACTCGTAATATTGAGAACTATTTGTATAATATAATGCCATCATAACTAAATTTTAGAAACAGATAGCAGTATGCAGTGGCGCCGAGATGACGGGGAAGAGGGGACAAATTCCCTGGGCCCGGGCTGATTCCTAACAATAAGAATTTATTATATATATGGACCCAAAACCTAGTTCGTACCGAGCCAGGGATTTCTCTCGGCACCACTGCCAGTATGACATACTGTCAGAAATAGAAAATGTAATTTAAATTACTTAATGACTTTTATTTAAGTTTTCATTACATTTTTTAAGAAAAAAAATATGTAGTAAGTCTCCAGTATTCATCAATTTCCGATATCGATATTTATTTATTTACTTTTTAAACATTTGATCTTTTTTATTCATTAATGATTCTTTTATGTTTCCACTTTTTTTGCATATTCCGCTTGTGCATGTCAATTCATCAATTTACTAATATTTCTAAATTAAAATATTTTTTCCAGTTTTGTTTCTTTATTTTTGTTTTAAAATCAAATGGAGAATAGTTTCAATTTTCGGACAGAAAAATTGAAAATGAGTGTTATCTGGCATTAATATAAAATATTACCTATAATAAAAAAATTTATAGCTAATAAACAAAAAATAATTCTTACACTGAATTATTCCAAACAACTAATTTTGTATGTTTTAAAGAAAAACATTTTACTGAAAATTGAAGTTATTATTAAAGCTTATATACATATATGTATAAACTTGCAGAAAACAATGTCTTTAGCTAATATAGATATCAAATGGAGCCTATAATTGTCGATTTTAATATACTTTTAGATATTACTGGTCAACTATAAAAAAATGTAAATGCTAAAATATTCTCTAATAGTAGATAAAAAATAATTCCAGAATTAAAATTCAGCATATAAACATTTTATGATAAAATAAAATTATCTTTATATGATTACTTTCAAGAAAAATTTTAACAGAAAATTTATTTTAATAGTATAGTAATAAAATTCTTTAAGGGAAAAAAAGAATTAGAACGCTTCTTTTTACAAGACTTCAATATAATATGAGGAATAGGTGTATAAATATTAAATTTTCTATGCTAATAAATTATATTTCAAATATATTTTCATCTTTAATAGATTTATATTACTCTCAATTCAATTTAATATACATTATAATTAACCCAACAAATTATTCTCTTTCCCAATGACACAAGTTGAAAAAATAATGATTAACAAAACAATATAAGATTAAATATTTACAAAATAATATATATATATATTTAATGTACAATTTTTGGTAAAGTAAATCACTTGACAAAATTATTTTAATATTGTATTAACATTAGATTAATATTTATCTGAGCTTTTAGCCCATTTGATTTTGGCACACACCAGTTTATTCTGTACAAGTGAAGATTTGAGTATATCTCTATTTCATTTCTCTTCTAAAAATTGATATTTCCAGATAATTTCCATCATGATTATACTTGTTAGACATTATCTGAATGCTTGCTTTTACAGATTTTATTTGGTTTCAGCTCTTTTGCAAAGTTCTGTACAAAAAGCTTAATTGGAAAATACAAACCAGTAAATCTGCAGTAACTAATATATGGCCATCTATCAAAAAATATATAGTTTACAATGAAGAAAAAAAAAAGATGAAACAGAATTCCAAATAAACTATGGGACCAGAAGTAAATTTTTCAAGAATAAATTTTGATTAAAAAATGAAATGTAGGCTTTCTTCTAGTTATGAAAATGATTCTTATCATTTATTTGTAACTCTTAAGTTTAATCTTATGATCAAACACTTTGTCCTAATTTCATATTATGCAAAATTATATACAATCAGTGTTTATGAAAATTTTTGATTACAAAGTAAGGTTTTTAGCAAAAACTATGCTATCTTGAAATATTACATAGCATAGTTTTTTATTAATTAATTATTAAAATTAATTTATGATACATTTAAAATTTTGAAACACAAAATAAGGATGAAAATATGAGGAATCAGTAAATTATGAATTTTGCATGGGGACCTGACAGCATAGGGTGTGAATGTAGTGACTGTATCACGTAAAAGGGCAACTCAAGTTATAGGAAGGAATCATTCAAAATCTCCTACAGTAGATGCAGGTGGCATTGTGCATGCAACAAAATGCCAACTGTGTTGGAAAGTGTTATTACTGAAGAATAGTGGTCTACTGTTCAGTTTTTTGGGAAGACATTCACGAATAATTTGTTCCTGTGTATAGGTAACACACATGCAACAAATAATGCACAGTTTTGGAGAAGTTTCCAATGGGCACATGAAAGTCATCAATGAACCAGGCTGGCCTGTGGAGAATCAATCATTGCAACTGTGAAACATATGATGATTTGCACCAACAGGAGAATCACCATTGACATAGTAACAAGTGAGATAGAATGCTTGCAACATTTGTCCTATATCACTGCATGATTGTCTGAAATTTTGTAGTGTGCGTGGGGTGCCAAAACATCTGTCAGAGGAATAAAAACTGGTGTGCTTTGTCCTTTCTTTGCAGCATCTGCTTTAGTATGCTGCAGAGGGATAAGATATGCTGACCTGAATTGTTAGGGTGATGAATTGTGTGTACATCACTACCAACCTGAATCCAAGAGAGTTTCCATGCATTTGAAACATCCCTATTTGCAGGTGACCAAGAAGTTCAAGATGATACTTTTGGCTGGTAAGGTCATGTTGATTGTTTTTGGGATTTATATAGAGTTCTGCTGTCCCATTTCCAACCAAGGGGGGCATTTTGTACTGTGAGGTGTTAGGCAAACTCCATGATGTAATTCACCATAAATGTTTAGTCCTGATGTTCCATGCTATCTTGCACCATCACGATAATGCCAAACTGCATACAACCCAACTGACGATGGCAGAGGTGGAGAAACTACAATGGAGGTATTAGAACATCCACCTTACAACTTTCCTTGCACCTAGTGACTTCCAACTGTTTGGTCTGCTGAAAACACATTTGGCAGGTCATCATTTCAGCAATGATGCAGAAGTAAAATGGGAGATGTGTCTGCAACTGCAATAGCAGCCAAAAGAGTTCTACATTGCAGGATTCCAGGACTCGTACAGTAGTGGTAAATGTGCAAAAGATTGTGGAAAAATGAATGGTAGTACCAGGTAGGTATCTTTTGTGGTTTTCATGGTTTCAACTTTTGTAACTTATTTAATGACTCTCCCTTATACAATGATACAGAATTTTTAATTATGAAAAATTATTGACAAATAATTACACATGAATAAACAAGCACTTTCTACCTCAATGCAGAGAGATCATCTTATTTATTTTGTATCATCATTTTTACATCCTTATTTTATATTTTAAATATATTGAATATCTATAAACCAATTCAGATTTGAATAAAATTTCATGTTCATATATACAGAAGTTTGTAATGTAGATGCTCATAGCTAGAAGACTACCTGTGCTAATATTTCTTTTCATTTTTTACAATATTTTATATAATGATTCAGAGAAATATATTCAGAGAATTTAAACGTGATTTACTTATTAATTTTTAAAACTGATTTTAATTTATTCATTCAATTGAAAAAATTGTTATCATTTCTATTTTATTATTTAAAGTAGACTATTTGGAATGGTTTTAAAGACTCGGATCGGAATCTTTTATTAATTTAAGACCCGTATCAGAAACTAAAAACTGGCAAAATATTTAAAAATTGAGATGGTCCCAATAAATGTGGAAAAACTATTGGTCTTGGCCAACTTAAGTTGAATCACATACTGGTTTAATTATTTTATTCAAAACTGCTTGATTGTTAAGAAATCATTTTTATTCTATAGTACGCATAATCAAAACTTTTTACATTCGTCCAAATGTTGATTAACTTCAACTACTATACAATATTCTAACACTAAATTTCAAAATAGTCACAGAATCCTCAGCAATTCATATAAACTAATAACACTAAATATTGTACAGCAGATGGAAATGATCTCAATTTGGCTGAAAGTATCTAATTATTGGCATTTTCTATAGAATAAAAATGATATCAGTTTAATGAAGCATTTGTTAATGCTTTGAATTAAATAATCAAAAATCTGTAAAAGGCACATATTTGTTGTGCTTAAACATGTCACGTAAGTATATGATTTATAACACTTAAAACATTTACAACAATATAGATTTTAAAATATGAATTTTTAAATGTATAATGGAAAAACTTTCCAATCAGTGATTAAAATGAAAAATTGATTGATTCACTGTCAGTATGCCAGTATAAAAATTCAAACATTAAAAACATGGATAAAAACTTTTTGAGATTCAAAATTTTCTAATGCTGAAAATCTATTTGATTTTGCTTGGTAAAATTTCATGTTAATACTGAATCTGAAATCTTATCTACTTTTGTGAACTGATGGAAATTTTTTTCTCCAGTTGTGTAAAAATTGTGGCACTATTTTAAAAAATTTCACTCATTTGACTTTGCCTTCTTGTTCTACACTTATTAACAATTTTTGTGTTATTAACGTAATCCAAGCTGAAAAAAAAAAAATGTTTTCTTTTAATATACATAAATTCCTTAAAATTGAATTCTTAATGACATTACGTACCAATGATTTTTCTGTAGGTCTTAGGTTTATCTTGCCAGTATATGGTTAAAAAGTATACTGGGATTCCTGATATAGTTATGGCTATTCCTATACCTGTTTCCCATGGGCTAACATAAAAAGGCAAAAATACTAGAAACATGCAGACAATCATGAATACAATTGGAATGATTAGATTTACCTAAAAGGAAAAATATATACATATAATTTTAAATTCATGTATGCATTTAATAATTACAGTATTTTAAGAAAATAATTAATATACTTTGATAGGTCTTTCCATATGTGGCTGTTTTATCCTTAACCATAACATTCCACCAACAGAAAATGTTACAAAAAGTGCTTCTATGAATGCTGTGTAATTGATAAGAACATAAACTTGAATTGTAGATAAATATGCTAAACTCAAAACTCCCTGTTGAAAAAATAAATTATTATTACTGATATGTTATTAAACTCATAAGTTAAACTTACAAAAACAGCCTTTAAATTATAATATAATTCTTTGTTAATGTGTGCTAAACTCAAAACTCCCTGTTGAAAAAATAAATTATTATTACTGATATGTTATTAAACTCGTAAGTTAAACTTACAAAAACAGCCTTTAAATTATAATATAATTTTTATTAATGTGCCATTAATAAGAAATGCTTTATAATTCCTAAAGTGCTATTTTTTTGAGAAGTTATCAAAATATTAATAATATGAAGACAGCCTCAAATTAATTAGTAAGGCATTCCTTGAGTTATGAACTTGATTTGTATGTAAGTATTGTTTGTAACTCAATTATTATTTGGTCACCAAAAGTACAAAATAATTTTATATACTGTATTTTGTACCATATTTCACAACTGGACCAATTATAAGTTTATTATTTCATTGATTTGGATAAAAAGTTCTAATTATAAAGCAAAGATATTTTTTTGTTTAATCTCAGCCATAATATATTAATTGTGTAGTTTTACATTATATTGATTGTTGGAGCATTCTGCTTCTATCTTCTTTAAAATTTAAATATTTAAACAATTATACTCCAGCAGAAATAGCATAAATTATTGAGTTTTTGAAATTTGAAAAGAAAATTTCATGTTTGTAAGTATGGAAATTCATAACTCAGAGTGCCTACAATTCAACTTTTTTAATTATTTAATATAAATTATAATTACTAATCTAAAATATAAAAATAAATTAAAATACAATAATCCCCTGATTTACATTATCTCTTGTTATGTCATTCAATACTTACATTATTGCTCTTTTTGCATTTTTGCATGCAAAAAATTTTGCATTTTTAATCAAAATGCAAAATTCCTCCATTTGGGCCTATGTTGCTACATGGAAAGGGGGATTGCATGCTACAGTAGCTTCAGTGATCTTTTTGGGCTGTTGGTTGGTTCAATTTTGCTATAATATTCAGAAGCTACAAGCCTGAAAAAGTGGTGCCTGAGGTTGTCTGGAACCTCAAGGGGGCAGCCCTTCACCAGACTATACTATCATTTTGCTGATCATCAACATGGTGAAATATTTACTTATGATTTTCAAAACTCAAACAAAAGAAAACTGGACTGAAGAAAGGACAACAGGAATGGAAACAAAAGTATGAATGGACATTGGGTGTGTAGAACATAAATTCATAATATATTATAATTTGTTTAATACATATTTTTATTAATAAATAGATTACTTCTAAATTTTTTTAATTAATTATAAAAGATACCTAATAAAACTTCAAGCTATTATTAATAAACTATTATTATTTTTGAGATTTCATAAAAAATAATTATTTTATTGGGTTATTATTTTTTGAATTAAAATTAATTATTAATACTTTGAATCATCATTTATTTATTTAAAAATGAATAAATGTATTTTTTAATGAAATTGATGCTTGGAAAAGTATCGATACTTCAAGTAAGCATCAGATAATATTAATTCTTCATAAAAGTATATTGAGTAGTGTCATGAATTGATATTTTTCAAAATTATTGCATCCCTAGTCACAAGCAAAAAAATTAAGAATAACTTAATTTCTTATTAAAAAAAAAAATACAAATTATAACTCACAATCACTTAGAATTGTTTTTGTTTCAAAAATATCTTTACACAAGTATACAATGTATCAATTTAGTGACAAAAAATTGATACATTGTATACTTGAAAACATTTGTTACTTGATTACAAATTGATATATTGTTTAATTGAAATCATATATATTTATTCAATTAAACAATAAATAATGGCATAAAAATCAACAATAGAATATACAATTAGTCATCAACTTATCACTTGTACTTATAATGATGATGTAACTGGTAAATTTGTTGATTTATCAATATTAATCACATGCATATGAGTCTGTGCAATGGTCTAATGTATCAAATGCATTTTCACTATTTATTCTTATAATAAATAGTGAATATAATAATTCATCCTACTATTACTATTCTTGAAATCAATTCAAGCACAAACGTGTGATGTATATAATATATACATTTGTTATATTAACAAACATATATATAATATACATTCGACTGATGATGGTTATTGAATAGCCAAAAATGTTTTCTAAATAAATTATTTTTAATCTCCTATGTTTGTGCTTCAATTGATTTCAAGAATAAATAATGTAGTATTAAATATTTATACTAGGCAATTCATAAAGGTAAGATATTTCCTTTTCAACCACTTCAATTCATAATATGGTTTAGTTCAAACCCAAAGATCATAAGTTGAGAACTACTTATATTTTAATTTGCAGTATTTTAAGTTCTTGTTTATGTGGATAATATAAAATTTCTTTTATCTTCTATATTGATTTTGAGTCTGCATTCCAAAATTCAAAAAGCATCTGAATTTAGATTTGCCCATCTGATGTCTAATCATGCTGACAAATATTCATTTTACTCATATAAATATTATCTTATTTGTTAAAATCTATTAGAGAACAAAAATTTATTGAAATTGATTAATTTCACATATTAGATGAAATGATGATGATTAGTGTAATAGGAGAAAAGATATTCACACATATTTTGAGGCAATATTTTGCATAAATATTATCTAATTTGAGTGAAATTCATGTGCATTTATAGGTATTTACTGGAGAATCAAATATATTAAAAATGATTGAAATCAATTTTTTATTGCTGACTTAGTGAAATTCATGTGCATTTATAGGTATTTACTGGAGAATCAAATATATTAAAAATGATTAAGTCAGCAATAAAAAATTGATTTCAATGATCTGATTTGATAATTTTTAATTTTCAAAAAAATTAGATAATAAAAGAGTCACATAACAATGAACTGATTATATCTATTTATCTAGTACAGGTAGTTCCTAGTGATCTCATTCTCAAAGATTGTGCAATAGAGATGTTCACTTGCATTCTGGACTATTACATACATTTCTTTGATTTCCAGAAAATTATCAGCATTATTGATACATGCATGAATAATGTTAAAAAATTAAGAAATTTTTCACCCCTATTTTTTAAATTCTTTTGCAGACAGAATTGCAACAAAATCTGTTGATATAACTTGTTAATTTGTTTTAAAAACAATATTTAAAATGTCTCAAAAAGTATTTTGTTTAAATAATGGAATTCAAGAAATGACAGGAAAAATATATACAGTGGGTTCTCATTTAAAATCAGGGATTAGATTTCTGAAAATCACAGTGTAAAGTGAAATCAGAAAACTCTTAGGCCTATTATTATAAATCAGGATTATGTTCCTAGAATGCTTTCTAGTACTAGAATTGATGCTAGTTAATAACTTTCATCATCTAATCATTACTATATTATTCAATAATGAAATGAATTAAAAGCATGATTTAAGCATAAATTTTTATTGGAAAATGTTACATAGCAATTATATCTTAGAATTTATGGGAAATAAAATTTTTTTAATAAAGATATCTTAGAAATGGCACTGTTATTAGCAAATGATTGAGAACTGACATTAAGAAAACTAATCATTGCATAATATCTGTGAATTCTATCATGTATTGCATCTTGACTATAATCATTGCATAATATCTGTGAATTCTATCATGTATTGCATCTTGACTATATTCAACAAGGTTAATTGGACTGTAGAGAAAGGGAGAGCCAAGCCGGACTTGGACCTTCAAATAATTTTTCCAATGTAGGATTCAATCCCAAGTCCTTTAGGTGAGATATTGAAGCATTTCCACACAGTGAATCTGACTGATTGGCCTAGTGAAATATAGTTTTGTTCTTAGATAATATTGTGGAGCCTATATAGATTTCCTAATGTTTTCTGTCTCTTATGAAGGAAACATAAAAAAATAGGACTTCATTCCATTTTGCTGCCTTAAAAAGTTCAGTTTTTGCTCATGACATAATTGCAAAATAATATTAAGTGTGGACCTACTGTATATTCAATTGAAAGGAAAACATCACTTTTAAGAGATCATTAACCATTTAAAACATTACTAAAAGAGATATAAAAAGAAAAAAATTTTTAAATTATAAAACATCACTTTTAAGAGATCATTAACCATTTAAAACATTACTAAAAGAGATATAAAAAGTATAATTTAAAAAATTTTTTCTAATATAAATATTGTAAGAATAATTACAATATGTACCTGGAAAATAAGGCTGGGCATTGGAGTAAAATAATTGATACTGATCATGGCAAGCGAGCGTGGAAGATGGCCTTGACGAGCTCCAACAAAAAACAATCTAGACAAAATAAATATTGATTTTATATATATATTAGTTGGATTAAAAAAATCTGCATACAGCTCAGTATGAAATCAAAAATAAATTAAAAAAACCCCTAAACAACATTAATAATAACTGATTATAATTATCTATACATATTATGTGCATGTTCTAAATTAAAAAATGTTGATATACAATATACAAAAGCTAAGGAAGAAACAGTTTCACAATAAAAAATATGCATCAAAAAAATTTGCATACAAATCCTAATATTTGCAGAAAAAAACTTTATTAGACATCAATATTGATTATTATATATAGCCACTGATATATATATATATATATATGTTCCCCACTTCTTAAAAGTTTGCTTATTGCCATTTTGCTTTTACAAAAGACTCAAATTTAGTACATTTTCACTAACTGAAACAACTCAGAAGTAAATTTTCATTTTTACAAAAAAAGAAATTGGCTGGTTGGCTATATAATAATACAATGCTTACTATCCTGGAGGATCTAACCTCAATTCTGGATCTCTCAGCTCCAGTTTTTTAAGAGAGTCTGGTTCTGGGCTTGAACCCATCCTTCAATCTTCCCCCATCATGACTGTTGATGGTCTCTAAAAGTCACTGCAACCCAGACATAATATATCCCATGTGTAACATAGCTGCTTATAGTGATACTTATATTTTCAGTTAACTGAAAATATGTGTACACATTTTATATAAGCTATAATATCATATTCCTGCTTTTACTTTAGATTTTGTGTGTTATTTGGTATGATTTAATAGGTTATTCTTTTGGATCTAAGAATGCTCAAAAAAATTTTCCTTATATAAATTAATGGTAATTGGTTTTTTGCTTTTTGACTTATGAAAGATTTCGTAGAAGTGCTGTATTTTTATAAAGTGGATGAAATCCACACTCACACACACACATGCACAGTGTCTTGAATTACAAGTCAAAATGATACAGGTGGTAGAAGAGTCTATGATAAGTATTTTGAGATATGGAACCTATGGTATGAGATGCCTATTTAAACCTCCACAAGATCTTGAAGTTCCAGGTGATGTGATGTAAGTGTGGGTATGTATGAACTTGGAATTGTCAACTCAATGGCAAAAATTGTAAAAAATTTCTATTTTATCAATAATTTATTTCATGAAATGGTAAAAAACATTTATTTATAAATGTTATGAAAAATGCATAATTAATTAGGTTGGAAGATGCTTAATGGGTGTTGCAAGGCATGTAAAAGTTATTAATGTTTTTTGTGGTTTTCATGTCATTTTTATAGTTCAATCAAAAAAGTAAAATGCAATTAATTAAAATTTTTTAGCTATTAAATATCATAACTTTAAACAAACTGTTGTATATAAAATAAATATTAAAGTTGCAAATTTTTATGTTAATATGGATGTGAATAAATAAAGTATACAGTAATAAATCTCTAAGCTGTTTTATTTTTACAATATCAATCTTATAGCTAAGCGACACATGAAACTGTATTTAATAATTAAACAAATTCAATTAATTACATTTTACTTTTTCAATTGAATTACGAAAATGACATGTAAAACCATAAAAAAAATTGATAACTTTTTTGCACCATCCCTTCAGCCTAATTAATTAATTCTGCATTTTTCATGTTAATTGGATGTTTATCATAAAAAGTGCTTATTTATAAAGGTTAACATTTCATGAAATAAATTATTGATAACATAGAAATGTTTTATAATTTCTGTTGCAAAGGTGACACACACCCACACTTGGATCACATCACCTGGATCTTGCACAATAAATAGGCATCTCTAACCATAGATTCTCTAGCTCAAAATACTTAATTCAGATGATAGAAGAGTTATTTTAACCCTGCAATTCAGGGACTTGCCCCATTATATATATATATAATTAATGGCTATATATATAGAAGACATATTTTTAAAATATCGTCCTTTATCTATTTAATATATATAAATAAAAACAACTCTCTAAAGAAAATTTTATTTAATAGCAATATCACAAATTGTCTGCAAGTAATTTTTCTCTCTTCTTTAAGGCCATCATCAGCTATATAGTTATAGACAGACTAGTTACAGAAGACCATTATCAACAGCTAACTCTTCTCATCTATAACTTATATGGTTGATGGTGGCCTTATTAAGATCAAAAACGTTACCGCTACAAATAAAATTTTCCTGTTAAATAAATATATCAGAAGGAGAATAATGAATTTATTTTTTAACTGATTTTGGCTTCATTCATATAATGATGAATGCTTTGGCACTTTTAATTCTATTCATGAAATTTAGGCCAATAATAATACAAATTGCAAACAAAATTCTCTACAGATCATAGCGTTATAAGTTAAATATACAGACTAGTTACAGAAGACCATTATCAACAGCTAACTCTTCTCATCTATAACTTATATGATTGATGGTGGCCTTATGAAGATCAAAACGTTACTGCTACAAAGATCATGCATTGGATTATGTCCTCGTCTGGAGTTTGGGTTTCCATTTCCTGTATAGCGTACAGTTTCTAACAGGAAACCTCCATATTTCCACTGCCATCATAAGTCCTGTTAATGGCTTGCTTGGTCCTGGTTATTTCGTCTAGCGGGAGAGCAAATAATGCGATTAGGCGCTGTTTAAAGTTAGACCAAACTCTAGCGTCTCTCCCGGTTCTGCCTTCGACCTTCCACCACTTGGCCGGATTGCCATTAAGTTGTGCGGCTGTGATATCCACCCATTTTTCTTGTGGTATTTCCTGGGTGATAAAATATTGTTCCATATCATCGAAGAAATCAGTCAGATTGGCCTTACCGTCATATTTTGGTACGGGTGGTGGTGGAGCAGTTATAACAACAATTGGTTGGGAGAGGGAAGAGTTGTCTGGTCGAGGCGGTACAATGGGCGGACTTCTAAAACTTCGTTCCGGAGTGGCCGGTGCGTCAGACAGGCGTCGTTCCCGTGTGGGTGGGTCCGGAATTCTTCGTTCCGGGGTGGACGGACTATAGCTTCCGTTTGAGGGTGCATCAAGCATAGGTTGTTCCTGGGCTGGTGGTTGTTGATCTCCAATAACTGGTATGTTTCTTGGAGGATCAGCGTTTTGGTCTTGTTCAAGCCTGTGTAGTCTGGCTGTCAAATCGTTCACCAGAGCTACCATATTATCCTAAGTGGAAATAGAAACAGTAATTGTACTTACAGGAACAGCCATAGTACTAAAGAGGTGATTAAGAATAGTAAAATTGTAAAGTGACAATTACCAAAACTAGCAATCTATCAAACCAAATCAAAACCAAATGTTACCACAATTGGTAGTTTCCCGTTATATTATACATAATAAAATTTATGCGAAGGTAGTAATCATACTGGTTACTCAAATTATTTATTATTGTATAAAAAATAATAAAAATCTTTCAGGATAAAAAAACTGTAAATACAGTTTTATAAGTTAATGGTATTTAGATATGGTAGAAAAAAAATACAATGTTACCATTAGTGCTAAGGAAACAGACTGCAAAATTTTCATGATTAGAAATTACACTGTATAAATTATTTAACATTTTATATTCATAAGTTATTTGGGCAAGTTTTAAAAATAATCTGAGCAATTGATGTATAATATAAAGTACTTGTTTTAAAATTATTAAAAAGTAACTTGAACATTTGAATGCATAAATATATAAGACAATAATTAATATTGTAATTTGGACATTTTATAAATAAAACACTTAATGACTTGAGACAGCATTTTCCATTCCCATATTTCGGCTTCCACATCTTGTTTTCGTAATAAACTAACTCAGATGATACCAATTTTTCTGTTATCTTCTCTTCTGATGTCTTTGCCGACAATGAAAGGGTTCCATTGTCGGCAAAGTCTAGGGAAAAGTGTGTCCATACTTCTCTCTAGGAGCATAGTGACTTTACGATCATCTAAAGCTCTGGATATAAAGTACCGCCATCCTTTTCCCCCGGCTGTTCCCGCTGTTTACGGCTGCCCATTGGATAGTGATACGTCACGTGACTCATTCCTCCATTTTCGTCCTAAACCACGCAAAGTTCCAATGCTAAATACGGCAAATCGTACTTTATCGTGTAATGAAAACAAAGTTTTGCACTATATAAATAAATTTTTAAATATCTATTTTTAATCAATTTTACTTGTTAATATAGTAAAGAAATTGGCTTTATTTTATTAAATTTTTTAAATAATGTAGAATTTTGTATTCTTAAGTTAGTTAACAGGTATTTTGACTAAAATTAATTCACATAATAAAAAAATTGGCTTTATTTTATTAAATTTTTTAAATAATGTAGAATTTTGTATTCTTAAGTTAACAGGTATTTTGACTAAAATTAATTCATATAATAAAAATTATAGTCAAGATGAAATCAGAATTATACTCATAAAGGATAGTAGTTACCACCTAATGGTTAGTAATTAATAAAATTTTTTAAAAGTTATTTCCTTTTCTGTTTTATTAGATAACTTTTTAATTAATAAAAGAAAAATTTGATTTTACCTCTGGATTTAAATTTATATTTTGAGAATAGAGAGAGAAATATTTTTAAAATACTTGATTAAATAATTTTAATAAAGAAAATTGTATTTCAAAAGAATTTAAAATAGATATATATAGGGGAGAGTGTTGTACTTTGAGAATAGTGTACCTCGGAACACTTTGTTTCTCGACAGTGTTTCAATTTGATGATGAATTGTGGAAGTATGTTGAGAAGTACTTATCAGAAAGCACTAAACCATTTGGATGTTTTGGATTGGCATTGTTACAGAGAGCACTGTAAACCATTTGGATGTTTTGGTTTGGCATTATTGTTTGTACGGGAAGTGAAGACTTATTTCGTGTATGTTTTGTAAATATTTAGCTATTTGTTTCTCTGAAGATTGTAAAATAACGGGACTTTATTTGCTTAAGATTGATACACCAGTGAAATCAGCTCTTAATGGAGAGTAATTTCCGAGTTGTCTTTGAAACATTATTTATAGTTCGTAAACAGGGAAGCCATTTTTCTTATTCAGTGCACGGTCTTGTACTTTGAAACAGAAGTAGGTTGCGTACCATGGAACGTGTACCATAGTACAAAATACTGATCTTGGGCTTATTTTTGTTTCAGATAAAGATTAATATTTCTCAGTTTTCAATGTATTTTAGGTTTTAAGTTATTCTGTTCATTGCTTTACTTGTTTTATTTAATTAGAAAAATAACAAAATGAAATAACAAAGTTAGAATTTAGTCATCTACATGTTTATATATTAACAGATCAATAAACATATACACACTTTACATAATTCTATGTCATGAATGCTGGATTTCTCAAAATACATGCTTTCTAAATATTTCCATAAATGTGCTGTTCCAAGGTACAAGACCATGTTGTACATTGGAACACTTTTCCTCTGTTTAAAAAAGTTACTTTCCTAGTTTTACTAATTTTGATTTAGGAAAAATATGACAACATTCAGTGGTATATATTACTGTTAAAGTTTAGAAAAGAAAAAATGTGAAAAGTTACTTTCCTAGTTTTACTAATTTTGATTTAGGAAAAATATGACAACATTCAGTGGTATGTATTACTGTTAAAGTTTAGAAAAAATGTGAAATCTTAATTCAAATTCCGATTAAGATCAAAAGAATTAGATTAGAAGAATTGTTCCAAGGTAGAACACACTAAACTCTCCCCTACTGTAATTATTTCTTTATATTCAATCATTTAACATTCTTCTATTTTATTCATAGAATACAGATTAAATATATAGTTTTTCATCAATAAAACATCTTAAATCTAAAATAAAATAATTTTTTAAGTTAACAAAAACAAATGATATATATTTATTTTGAGTTATATTTTATATTATAAAATAAGCTCTTCTACTTAATGCAAAAATTCATATATAGATTACTGTGTCATAATATAATTATATAAAATTCATCGCAATTTAATAAAAATGTGGGAATAAACTTTCAATAGATGGTATAAATTTTACTTAGGAAAAATATCTTTTAGAAAGTTTCACATTTGGTATTTGTTCCATCATAGACTAAACATTTTGTTCAACTAGGAGGTGTCTTAATAATATATATTTTGAATTTTGTATTAGTGATTTTTCAAGAATTTTAACCTTCTGTTTTAAATCAATTCAATCTTCGAATAAAATATATAGGAAATAATAGTAATTTGGATTTTTATGTATTGAATTTGCAAATTTCAAAATATTTCATTTTGAATTCTTTACTTAAAATATTGATATATAAAAAATAATTTCAGAAATTAAAAAAAAATTTACTTTGTAAATCGAAATTCATTATACAGTATTTCTCTACATCTTAGTGTTTTTATCTCTTTTTTCGTTTGCAAATTTCAAAATATTTTATTTTGAATTCTTTACTTAAAATATTGATATATAAAAAATTTCAGAAATTAAAAAAAAAAATTACTTTGTAAATCGAAATTCGTTATACAGTATTTTTCTACATCTTAGTGTTTTTATTTACATCTTAGTGTTTTTATCTCTTTTTTCGTTTCTTACAAAAAAAGTGTGCTTATGATTAAATCAAAGCATTTGGACGATTTGAATTATAACCCATTGATTTCCATTTCATTTTGTTTTTTCAAGCAATATCAAAAGCAAAGCAATCACGTTTTAACGCGTATATTCAATTGCCATTGAAATCCAAGAAGGACAAACATGGCGGCGAGTAAGCAGACGAGGCTAGTTGACAATACTTTCTATATACAGAGCTTTACGATCATCTGCACTTTTCTGCCATCTATTGGACATTCCTTACACTACTAGCAATAATATTGCCAACTTTATAGGATAATGGCATCAAATTTTGAATTTTTATTACAAATTTAGTTTTCCTTTGACTGACCCTCGTATATATTAAGAAATTTTCAGAAAGTGGAAAATGCTATGTCTTACTACCAAATAGAAATATCCAATATGAATTTGCTAGTTTCTAGAATTATGTTCCTGTACAGGCTAAATTGCCAGGAGAATTTTTTTAATCATTATATAAATAATTTTAGAGACTTTTACTTTGTTAGACAGATTCAGCAATCAAGGCTATCATTAGTGCACTATTAATCATCAACTTTCACCATTCTTTTTTAGAGAATTTCTGAAATAATGATAAATGCTGAATAGAGAAGGAAAAAAATTAATGATAAAATTAGTGTGAGTAGAAAATATTTATAGGTTAGATATCCCTACATGAAAATTAAAACTGTTCGTGTTTGTTTTGAAACAAACTTTAAATCCATGGTCTCTAATTTCTTGTTGCATACATCTACTTTACGTAACAATTAGAGGATGAAATAAAATATCCAAAATTAATTTAAATGAAAAACTTTTATTTTAATGGTTTTTTGTTAATTGGCTAAAATACAACAGATAGTCCTCAACTTTGACGTAAGACCATTTGTACTTATGGCAATCATAAAAATTTTATAATTTATCAATAACATCAATAAATCAGAATTTTTTGATGTTGATAAATTCTATGGTTGATTAATGCAATTGACAAAGGCTTAAATCCTGATCAATGATCTGATACACAAAAAGCATCCTTTTTTGTCTGATGTATATTTGTATTTGTTAAGTTTATTATAATAGAGTGTAATAATAAATACTGAGAGTGGAACAATCCATAAATTTTAAATATTTCAACTTACAATGCGGGATTCAAATCCAACCTCAGTGTAAATGAAGGATTGCCTTATTGTATTCAGGAATAGTATAATACCAAAAATAACTTTTAATAAACTATTAAAATTAGTTCTGAAATATAATAAACAGCATTATTTATAATAATGCTCAAAAAATTGCATTGTAATTTTTCGTATTGTTTTTTAAAATTTATTTATCTTATAAACATTTATCCTTAAATAGTGTGAACAATGGGCATTAAACATACTTACCATTAAAATTCCCGATTCTTACAAATGGATTGGAAATCTAGTAGTATGAAAATCTTTGCACCCAGGATTTGTTAAGTGCTAGTTTAGACTTCAACTTTGAGAATCAAACAAGAAACCTAACATTCACCATTCATGAACATAAGCAAAACATTAACATTAAGCAAACAAAAGTTAGTTAACTTAAATTTCTCTATAAAGAAATAACAAAATTGGAAATTGAATACAGGTATTCACTATTTTATGAAAGTTTGGAAAAAGTTGTTGCAACATTAGTTATACTTTGTAATGTATCAGTTGCAAAAAGTTTTCCATTGCAAGAGTACCAACCTGTAATACTACACTGACTATTACACAAACCACATGTTTGTTCTATTTATAATAATTTATTGGATGATAAAATCATGAATGGCGAGCTATATCATCCAAGAAAACTTATTGTAATAGGATGATGCAATTATTGATATATTATATTGCCATATTTAGCTATATATACTAATATGTAAGTGATGCAATTTATTTGAGCACTATATATATGTATATAATTTATATTTATATATTATTTAATATTCATATTTTCTAATTATTAAAGCCAGAACATGGCAACTCGTCAAATTATTGACACCTTTATGCCTTCGGAAGTGGCTAGACTAGTTCTAGGTAAAGAATTTATAATCAAATTTCTGTTCTATTTTTGTCGTTTTTTTGACTTTCAGTTCTTCTGTTTCAGGATATTTAGAAGAAACAAACTGTATAAACACTTGGGAGACCATGCTTCATGAAAGCCCTCATTTAAGAGAGTATAGGAAGATGTTTCAAGAAGGTAAAGAGTATACTACTAAATTTAATGACAAAAGCTTGCTGGAAATACTTGAGAATTACTATACGACTTATAAAAAAGGTTAGCATCTTTAATCTTATGTCTTTAGAATATAGTAGAGGTAGTTTTCAACTTTGAATTAATTTGTTCCTGGATTTGCTCTTAAAGTAAAAACTCTTAAACCAAGAATCAATTTTTCATAAGCATAAAGTTCAAAATCGGGTTCAAAATTGCATTGCTGTAAATACAGCAATGCAATTTGACTATAGTAAAATTAAGAAAAAGTCAAAAAAATCAATTGTTTATGATTAAACAATAATGTATTTATCTAAAGAAATGAAAACAAAGCCTTTAAAATCAAGCAAATTATAATAAAAAAAATTGTCATGTAAATGTTAAATTTTTATTCCTCGATACTATTTGCAGATAGATAAATCTTTAATGCAGATGAACTATTGCTATAATTGCCTTAGGCATAATCGTAGAATAGAAATTATTTATAATATGCTGATAAAACCAGAGGATCCTTTAAGCATAAAGTTCAAAATCGGGTTCAAAATTGCATTGCTGTAAATACAGCAATGCAATTTTACTATAGTAAAATTAAGAAAGTCAAAAAAATCAATCGTTTATGATTAAACAATGTATTTATCTAAAGAAATGAAAACAAAGCCTTTAAAATCAAGCAAATTATAATAAAAAAAATTGTCATGTAAATGTTAAAAAATTTTTATTCCTCGATACTATTTGCAGATAGATAAATCTTTAATGCAGATGAACTATTGCTATAATTGCCTTAGGCATAATCGTAGAATAGAAATTATTTATAATATGCTGATAAAACCAGAGGATCCTTTCTATTTCTTGTTGCCATTTTGATTTTTCCAATTTTGTAGCAGACAACAGAGTTTTAGCTACAAGCCCAGTCATTCTGTATTGTATAGCTATGTTTGTGGTTTAAAATGCCTATTTATCAGTGTTTACATTATTTTTTTGCAAGTAATATTCATATTTCTTAGTTTTGATAATTTATTTGTAAAAAGAACTTGCAAATCCAGAAACTCACTATTCAGGAATTCACAAACCGAAAACTAACTACCTGTATTATTTTAAGTAATAAATCTGATTCATAAAAGATATTAAAGTTAGATTTTTATATATAGAATCTGAAAGATCTGAAAATACAAAAAATCAGCCAAAACACTTAATTTCTTCAGAATCTACTCTTTCAAAGAAACAGGTATGATAAAATTTTACATGATTCAGTTTTTATACGAGAGGATCCTTTCTATTTCTTGTTGCCATTTTGATTTTTCCAATTTTGTAGCAGACAACGGAGTTTTAGCTGCAAGCCCAGTCATTCTGTATTGTATAGCTATGTTTGTGGTTTGAAATGCCTATTTATCAGTGTTTACATTATTTTTTTGCAAGTAATATTCATATTTCTTAGTTTTGATAATTTATTTGTAAAAAGAACTTGCAAATCCAGAAACTCACTATTCAGGAATTCACAAACCGAAAACTAACTACCTGTATTATTTTAAGTAATAAATCTGATTCATAAAAGATATTAAAGTTAGATTTTTATATATAGAATCTGAAAGATCTGAAAATACAAATCAGCCAAAACACTTAATTTCTTCAGAATCTACTCTTTCAAGTCCAAAGAAACAGGTATGATAAAATTTTACATGATTCAGTTTTTATAGATTTATACTTTAAATTAAAATTAATTTAGTTGATCATAGGATGCATTAGTAGACAGAAGACACTGTAATGTGTTCGGACACATTCTAATATTGCAGCCACTTAGGGCCGGTTATACCAATAGGCTGAGTAGGCCGAATCCTAGATCCCGAAAACTATCAATCAGTTTTCAACTTTCATAAACTTTAAAAACCCATTTTTTCTTAATAAAAGTGCTAAATAAAAAGTTAAGTTTTAAAGGTTCCTTATAAGTTATAACCAGGGGCGCCGAGAGGCCGAGGAAGAGGGGACAAATTTCCCGGCCCGTAGAAGATTGAAGGGCCCGGGCCGCTTCCTAACAATAAGAATTTCATATATATGGGCCCAAAACCTGGTACGTACCGGGACCCGGGATTTCACTCGGCACAACTGGTTATAAGGAATCTTTAAAATTAGACTTAGGTGATTTGAATTTTTACGGGCCTCTGAGCCTTGCTCGTTCTAGGGCCCCCTAAAATGCAAATCCGGCTCTGCTCCTATCATGAACTATTGTATTATTATAGCATCATTTATTTATGATTTATACAGTATACAATTATAAATAGGGAATCGGGAGAAAAAAGATCACGTAAGAAGTCTGTTCAACAAAAAAAGATCTATAGGTTAAAATGGTGTGAAGGGAAGCCAGGTTACCGTCTTGTTCTGCTCGACGGATCTCGGATACAGAGTTGGGTGGATATTTGGAGAATATTGTTAGTGCATTGCCAATAATGAGTACGGGGTATTCCTCTTTTCCTATTCCCTACTTCAGGAGCATAGAGGACGGGAGCTTCGAAAGTTGGAGAGAGTGGGAGTCTAAGTTGGTGATCAAGCCATTTTATTTGATTTCCTTAAATAGTGACGACTAGAGGTTCTTGTTGGTTTTCCTTTAATATAGTGGAGTTGGGGGTGTGATCTTGCTATGAATAACCCACAATGTTTCTTAAACAACTAGTCTTGAATCTGTATGTAATTTTTTGCCGTTTTTGTTGGGATATTGCAAATCTGGAAACCATTAAGAAAAACAGACTGGCTGGTACATTTAAAAAGCCCCGTGGCCCCATCTTGCACCACCTTCCCCTAATAACTTCATCGGTTTGTATTATTTCTTCATTTTATTTTTTAATTAGAGTAACTATAATTATTTAACCGCATTTAGCCCCGTGGCCCCATCTTGCACCACCTTCCCCTAATAACTTCATCGGTTTGTATTATTTCATTTTATTTTTTAATTAGAGTAACTATAATTATTTAACCGCATTTCTTATCAAATAATATTTAACCATTTCTTTTTCCATAGTAGACATTTTTCATTTCATAAAAAGTTTATTAAAAAATTATAAATAGGCATAGGCAGAATAGGAGGCATATTCAATAATTATCTTCAATTTACAGATGTAATAAAGATGATATTATTTACATTCAATAAACAAACACCGTGATAAATTACCGAACATTTAAAGAGCTAACTCAGTAAAATAAGACAGAAAATTTTGTCATCATCTGCCATGACAAAATTTTCTATTATAAATGAAATACACACAGTTCAAGCTTAGTAACACTTTAACCTTTCATAATGATATTATTTACATTCAATAAACAAACACCGTGATAAATTACCGAACATTTAAAGAGCTAACTCAGTAAAATAAGACAGAAAATTTTGTCATCATCTGCCATGACAAAATTTTCTATTATAAATGAAATACATACAGTTCAAGCTTAGTAACACTTTCTTAACCTTTCTGATTTATGACAACCACACCTTCAAAGCTGTTTTGCTTCCTTTTATGCAACATATTTCCTCTCGAATGTTCTAATAAATTATTAGTAAAAATAATAGTTCGTTTGATATAATGCCAAATAAAATGTGTTTGAATGGAAAAATTTCAATGGATTTTTAAAAGATGGATAAAAATTTACGTATATCTTAAAATTAGTCTGTGCAAAGAGAAAGGAGAAAATTTGTAATTATAATACTAAAACGATTTATCAATCCTATTACAAGTTGCTAGTCATTTAAGTGTAATAAAAGTTGAAGTATACGCTCTACATTTAACTTTAACCGACACTTCATAATAATCTGAATACATATAACAGCTCAAATATTAATAATGATGGGACAGTCAAAATTTTCAGATTTTAACTAGGCTCGGATATGCATATATTCCAAATTTGATCAAATAGATGTTTATTGAAGATACATCCATATTTTCCCCAGTATTTTGAGCCGATCGTGCTGAAATTTTTTGTATAGTAATCTAAGAAAAAAATCTATATTCTGTAGTTCGTCTGTATCAACAAAAGGACGCGAACTGTAGAAATATCTACAGAGAAGATGCAAAAAGATGCAAACTTTTTACAAAGTTTAAAGTGCTGTCTCTTCTGTTTATTTTATTAATTGGAGTTAAGGCTTTAAATGTAGAGTGGTTTTCCTATCGAATATAATTGTCAATTAACAATGTTTAACTTAGAACGAAAATTGACAGCCAGTTGAATTTTGGCCGTAATGACTGGTAATAAGAAAAATCAGCGAGTATTATATGTGACGTATGGCAGTTTACTTTTATTAAAATAATATAATTGATGTATTATATTATTAACATTTTCAAGAGCAGAAAGACTTTTTCTCAAAGACGAGAAGACAGGATTATCTCCATTACATATCAGGATTAACATACGATATTTAATTTTATACATCGTAATTATGTAAACAACAAAGTTCGATTCACTTTGGCCGTAATGACTGGTAATAAGAAAAATCAGCGAGTATTATATGTGACGTATGGCAGTTCAACTATATTATTTTAATAAAAGTAACGTATTATATTATTAACATTTTCAAGAGCAGAAAGACTTTTCCTCAAAGACGAGAAGACAGGATTATCTCCATTGCATATCAGGATTAACATACGATATTTAATTTTATACATCGTAATTATATTAAGTAAACAACAAAGTTCGATTCACATATCAGTGTATTATTAAATTCGAATATCTTGAAAATATCATTTGCAAGTGCTTAATATTAAGATGTTATTTAATCATTAATCAGATTTAACTCAATTAACTATAGAAACCTCGATTTCAGTTAGATGTTGGAATGAAAACAACAGTTTCAATTAATGCGAATAATTACAAATAAAGCATTTTATCGAACTGTTGTCACCAGTTTTCACTGGTGTTGTTAAAAATTATTAATAATATTTATATAAAAGTAAAAACTTTTACCAATACTTCAATGAAATTTTATTTATGCGTCTATTCTCTGTCGGATTTAATAGGAAAATTTTATTTAATTCGATTGAAATATATTTTAATCCAGAAATAATTCATTCACAGAAAACATTATGTTGATCAAATTTGTATCGATTTATAATAGTTACCTGATTGAAATGCTTTAAACGTTGTATAGAAAATAATAAAATAACTTAATAAAAGCATTCACATCATAGAAAAAACAGATAAAATAAATTTATCCAAATTAATTGATGAAGATGAAGTTTAACCCTTCATTTATATTTAAATTTTGTCATGACTTTCACCGGTCTCGTTAAAATTAGTAAATTTTTAATTTAGAAAATAAAACAATAGAATTCTAATGAAATTAAATTTGCTTTATTAATTATATCTGAAATTTAACAAAATATTTTGCTCAATCATATTTTAAAAATTTTTATTAAAAAATAATTAACGCATGACACTTGTAATTTGATATAATTTGGATTATAACAACACTAGATGTCTTCAATTAGCTGTTTCTGTGAAATAATCAATGAAAAAATAATTAACGCATGACACTTGTAATTTGATATAATTTGGATTATAACAACACTAGACTGATGAACGGATCAGATGTCTTCAATTAGCTGTTTGTGAAATAATCAATGGTTAAATTTATTAAAATTAAAATAAAAGCAGATTATGTTTATTTAAACTAATAGGAGAATTCTTTCTAAAGGAGGAGTGGGTTACAACATTGGTGGTTGTGATGCAAATTGTCATTACATATATAAGTTTTCTAAAACTACTTTTAATTTAAAAATAAATTTGAACAATTTACTCTAGTTTACAAAATAATACAGTACATAAGTGATAACGGTATGGATATACACTAGGGAAGTGGGACAAGATAGATGGTGAGGAAAGATGAGTTTTTATAGGGTATGTCCGGGATAGATGGACACCTACATAATTTTTTAAAAATCATTAACATATTTGTTTGTGTGTTTTATACAGTTTTCTAAAGGAGGAGTGGGTTACAACATTGGTGGTTGTGATGCAAATTGTCATTACATAAAAGTAGTTTTAGAAAACTTACATAATTTAAAAATAAATTTGAACAATTTACTCTAGTTTACAAAATAATACAGTACATAAGTGATAACGGTATGGATATACACTAGGGAAATGGGACAAGATAGATGGTGAGGAAAGATGAGTTTTTATAGGGTATGTCCGGGATAGATGGACACCTACATAATTTTTTAAAAATCATTAACATATTTGTTTGTGTGTTTTATATTTATATTATTATTAACTGTTAGTGAATGCCGGCAGAATATCCTATAGCCATTTTTTAAATTGGTATCTTGAATCTGTATGTAATTTTTTGCCGTTTTTGTTGGGATATTGCAAATCTGGAAACCATTAAAAGACTGGCTGGTATATTTAAAAAACCGAATCTTCCTCTCCATTAAGATAAGGTTCGATTTCCAAATTTTAATAAGGCTTCTGTGGAACAGGTACATTTAAAAAACCGAATCTTCCTCTCCATTGAGATAAGGTTCGACTTCCAAATTTTAATAAGGCTTCTGTGGAACTGGAGTGCTTTGTTTTTCAGTTTTGATATCTATTAGAGAGTCTGCAATATGTTATCCCAGGTATACAAAGTCCTCTACTTCATTGGGATATACATTTGGGTTTATGAAGTACATTTAAAAAACCGAATCTTCCTCTCCATTGAGATAAGGTTCGACTTCCAAATTTTACTAAGGCTTCTGTGGAACTGGAGTGCTTTGTTTTCCAGTTTTGATATCTATTAGAGAGTCTGCAATATGTTATCTTAGATATCCAAAGTCCTCTACTTCATTGGGATATTCATTTGGGTTATAATTATTATTTATTAGCAATTTTGGGTTTATGAAGATAAAACATCAGATAGAAGGGCCTAATTTTTTGAGGATTTATTTTTTGTCCAAATGATTCAGCAGTTTGGGTTTAAGAAGATAAAACATCAGATAGAAGGGCCTAATTTTTTGAGGATTTATTTTTAGTCCAAATGATTCAGCAGTTCTTCTGAGGCAGTCAAAGTGTTTTTGGATGTCATGAATGTTTGTCTATGAGGAATATATCGTCTGCGAAGCTCAGATCTTCTAAACAACTCTCGTCCAGCCGCGTCATAGACGAGAGTTATTCTGAAGGACAAAGATGTGCTGTCTTCACGCTAGTCTGCTGTATAACATCCAACATGGATATCATCAGATGTTATTAAGTTCAATAGATGGAGCCATCGTAGCATTAAGATGGCGGCGCCCGCTCCTAACATGATTTTTAAGCTGTTCCGTCAGAATTTTCCTTCTTTTGTGATTAAATTTTCCTGTTTTAATCACAAAAGAAGGAAAATTCCCTTTTAATGTTATCCCTTTGTTATCCCTTTTATCCTAATGTTATGTTGTCCCTTTTTATTTATCCCTTTTTTAATGTTAAAACTATTTTAGAAGCAAGCAAGTTTTTAAAATATAAATTATTCATAAATAACATTTTATTCATTTATAACCTTGGCTAAATGTCCAAGGCCAAAAAAAGGACCATATCACTCTTTTCTATACAAGATAGCCAGACTTCTACCAAACTATAGAGGTAGGATGATGGTTTTCGTATGCAATAGGAACTCAATAATTTTTCGATAAGGAAGCTGATTGTTTATGCATTAAGAAATTTATAGAAACTTTGATTAAATAATATTGAGTGAGTAATAAAAAATTCACTGTCCTAAATATGAATTCCAAATTTTGCATTTAGCTAAATCCAAAACTCAGAATTTTGAAACATCTTTTTTATTAATAAATAGCATGATGTGTTATTTCCTATTAATTGTATTGTATTATTAAAAATGTATGTGCCGTGTTGCTCAGGCACAATTTGAAAACATAGTACCGGTATATTAAATAGGAAAAACTTGGTTTTGATTATTTACATGTTGATTCTTTCTAGTTTCAGTTGTTCTTTAATACTTCCCTCAATTTCCAGAAGATTCATTAACTTTTAAGTCAATACGATTTTCTATTCAATTTGAGAGAGATTTATTTGAAGGAATATATTACATATCACAGAATTTCAATATCTACTGAAAATTGATCATTTTACCAATATTGTGTGTATTGTCTCAAGGAAGAATTTTTTAATTGGTTTTTATTTCATATGTTGATTTCATTTATTATTTCAAACCCCATGTTAGTCAAAATATTATCATTAGAATAATTGAGTTACAACTTGTATTAAATTATTTGTTCTTTCTGAATTTATTAAAGTATAAAATTAAAAGATCATTTATCAATATTATTATGAGAATGTCATTGGCATGCATATATAATGTCATTAATTTTTACATCGTGAATTTCAATAAAATCATTTTTCTATATAATTTATTAATTCTGTATGCTGGAGTTATAGGGCACTATATCCATATTTTTCAATATTAAAATAACTCTTAGTTTGATGTACTTTCATTACGCTACATAAAGGTATAGGATAGTAAATTCTGTTTCAATAAATAACAGATATTCAAAAGTAAACAGCACTATGTCCACAAACTTTTTTAATAAATTTTAAATTTAAAAAGTAATAAACCTTAAAATCTACAGTATTATAATTTAAAAGTCAATAGTCCAAAGAATAAACAAAGATTTATTGAAAAATATTCATTAATGAACAAATTGGAAATAAAGAAACAGAAAAGTTTTCAAATTAACTCTGAATAAGAAATGTTTGGCATTTCGAGTTCGGCCTAGGAAATACTAGAACATCTGATGAGAGCTATGATGCTCTGAATAAGAAATGTTTGGCATTTCGAGTTCGGCCTAGGAAATACTAGAACATCTGACGAGAGCTATGACCCACGGGCCCTCCAAATGGCGCTAGCCAGGCAATACATAGACCGGCTCAGTCTTAAAGCTGAAACTTTTACATACTAACCAAACTTCAAGGGAACTTTTTAATCCAAATCCTATACTAATCAGCCATATAAAATTAATACAAATTAATTTGAATCATTAAAATTCCATTAAAAATCAAGGGATTAATATATTTGCTGATTATATTTGCTGATTAGTATAGGATTTGCATATTTTTATTACTTTACAGGAAATAACAATTTTATCGTTATTTTCTTTTGAGAAAATAAAATAAGACAAATCGAACACAGAGCTAGCTCTCATTCATTAATACATGGTTGAGTTTAAAGAATTGAAATTGCCAATTTCTTTTATTTTTATGGACAATATTTTAATATTTTTATTAGGTGAAATTCAACATAAAATACAAAGTGAAAAATTTTAAAAGTTAAAGAACATAACTATTTACCTCTTATTTATTTTTGCAAGGTAGGCTTTTCTAGCATTTAGAATTACACAAAATGTTCTTTTGCACAAACATAATTTAGATGCACAATGCTTTGTGCATTGAAAGCTGGTTTAGCCTTCTGTACTTCCAGTGGCGGAAATTGCAGCCTTCTTCAATGAGATTTGTTTATCCTTGCAGTTATTCTTTAAAGAAAAAATTTCTTCTGGAAAAACTCTGAGTGGGAATACATGAGAAATGAAGACTTTTTGTTTAACTGTTTGCCACTTCGGGTTTTGACTAGGAAAAACTAAAAATTTTGACTCTGAATAAGAAATGTTTGGCATTTCGAGTTCGGCCTAGGAAATACTAGAACATCTGACGAGAGCTATGACGTTCTCGTTTTGACTAAGAAATTTTAGTATTCCCTGAATTTGGGTTTGTCCTGTAACATATACACTACAGTTTTCATATTATTTTTCCATCCTACTACATTAAAAAAAAAAAACAGAACTTTGATGATAATATCAATCTTAATAAATTAACAGCAATTTTAATAAAAAAATAACTGCAATATTTATTTACTCATTGGAAAGAAGTACAAATAACAATTCGTTTGTTGCAAAACAACTCTTCAAATGTCTGTTTACACTTGAGTATAAATTTCCTTTGATAGTTTGTAGGCTTACTATGAAAAAAAATTACATCAAAGAAAATTCTTATCTCCAAACATAACTGAATGCAAATGAATGCTTTCCTTTGTGTTATATCACCATTTACACTATACTGAATCTGCTCATTTGCTCATGTATATTCACATGTGCTTAATATTGCCTTAATATTGCTATGAACACAAGTTTTATATATATGAGAAAAGTTGCTGAATTTATTCATTTATTTTTTAATTTATATTCAATTCTCATGAAATTCTTGTAATAATATTATTATCTTAAAATAGATATACAGATTTTATAAAAATAATATATTATGCAGGGATATGCAAAATAATATCACAAAATAAAAAAATATGAAAAATAATGTAGTTTTGAAGGTTTTTGCTATCGATACTGAAAGGATGGATGTTTTCTATAGTTGTTTATACATGCTGCTGTCCTCACTTATGACCAAGGAAGAATATTTCTTTAAAAATTGTAAGTTTGTACAGAAAAAGATTGTGTATTTGAAATAATTCATTGAAACAAAATCAACCTTTATATATATCTTCATCAAATTTACTAAAATACATCCTGTATACACACCATAATCAAAATTCATCAGAATATTTTATATCATTTGTTAGGGATGCCCACAATGATATCCTACAATTCACATGGATTAAATTATGTTGTTTATGAATTGTTTTCTCTGCTAAAGGAACTCATGTAGAAATTTATTAGGTTGTAAAAAAATTCTCATTGTTTATGTATCTGTAGCAATAAAATTCAAGTACAAGTATATATAATATGTTACTAAATTTTTATTTTGTGAAATTATTTTTCAGACACTTGTAATTGATTTATAATTCTGAAATAAGAATATCTTTTTAATATAAATGGAATCAGTTTTATTTATACTACTATGGATATTTATTTATTTTTAGTTCAGAAAGTGAAAAGAAAAAATGGTTGGATGATTTGACTGCAGCTATTCAGAGAGTCCAAGTGCAACGAGATGTTTCCAAGATAATGTATTCTAGTCTACATTCTTGTAGTAAGTTTATATAAATCTAACAAAAATTTAAAATAAATTTTTATATATCTATCTATTATATGCAATGAATTATATGAGAAATAAAGTTTCATGATTCTTTTAGAAGATAAACAAATACATCATTCAAAAAAATATGTTACATTTAATAAACATTACAATCTTCATAGCACTATATATATTATTCATTGCAAAAAATACTATATAATTCCCTATCCTCAATAACAAACTCAATAACAGTTTCTATAAAAACAAAAAAAAACAATATTTTATTTGAATTCAAGAAACATTTTCACTTAAATAATAACCATTTTTATCATCTGATGTCATTTTCTACATCTGAAGGTAAAAATGGTTATTATTCTGGTAATGATTTCTAATTATTATTCTAAGATCATTCTCATGATTTATTCTAAGATCATGAGAATGATCTTAGAATAAATCAAACATTTGAAAAAGTTTAAAATTCATATTCACTTCTTGTCTTACATCATAGAAACAGCAAATATATTATGCTGTGGAACCGCCACATGAATATCAACTGACCTTCCGGGTATGTGGTGCGATCTGGATAAGGACAGGTAATGAGACTTGGTGACATCAGCAACACAAAGGCAAATGATTCAATAATCAATAACTTTCTTTGATGGAAAGAAATTTCTTTACAGAATATAATGAGCCCGACAATAGTTTCATGGGAGAATAAATCCTTTTTCTAATTAGATGTAATCAACTTCACAGCACTTTCTATAGGTTATAATAACAGTCTGAGTAGGTGTCTTCTCTGGTATCCCTGTCGAGATGATAACTTTCAGTTTTTATTCTATGGTGAAGAAAATAATCTTTCTTTTTTCCAAAATGATGATCCTTTTTTTTTTTCTTTTTTTTGACAACTGTGTCCCAGTACTTTCAGTTTTTATTCTATGGTGAAGAAAATAATCTTTCTTTTTTCCAAAATGATGATCCCTTTTTTTTTTTTCTTTTTTTTTGACAACTGTGTCCCAGCACATTTGTATCTTGGGCACAGAGCAAAAAACATTACACAAAGAGTTCTTCATTGAGGAGACGGCTTTTCATATTGGAACCAATATTCCTCTCTTTTGGGAGTCCGAAGGCTAATTCGTCATGTGTGAGCCCAGGCAAAACTGAATATTCATTTTGCCTTTTTCCAGGGAAAGACAGGATGTTTATGGACTATTGTCTTTTGTCAACATTGTCTCTCCAATTCTTTATGACACCTTATTTCTTGTTTATTTTTCGTGTCAATGTTTTATATTACAGAGGACAAGAATCTATGGGATGGATCATGCAATATTTTTTTATCGTTTATTTCTCCTTTTAGTGTGTCACTCTTCCTCCAAATTCCTTTCTCTGTTTTCTTTGACATTTACAAATCAGAAATTTTGAGGTGAGAAAAGACACACTACATTCAACCTGAATTCCCTTTATCTACAATACTTTGAGAATATTTAAAAACAGCATATCATATATAAAACAATAATCATATCCCTGTTAAAAAGTTAATTTATAGATTATTAATTTTATAGCACAGATTTTTATTAATTTATAGAGTCACCATTAATGTAACATTATTTATGTACCTATTTCTATACTGTGCAAAATTTTCTTAGGTGTTCCTATCAGATATACATCCAGACTTCACTTTGAATTATGTCAGTTTGTTTTTTCAAGTTGCATCATAAAATACTCAAGACAACATTTTGCTTTGAGTAGTAAAATGTTCACAATAGACCACTGTTGGTCGCGGTGCTTGGGCTGGTTAGGCTCCTCTCTATTTTTACTACGATAAATAATAAAGTGCATAATAAAACAAAATAGGACAGGTCAGAGTTAACTTCCTCACAACATCAGGTATTATAAGTACTAGTGATTATAAATCAAGGCACTCATAAGTTGAGGATTACCTATATATTGTATATACATCATATTACAATAATTATTTCTCCCATCTTGTTAGTAAATTATGAATACAATATATTCTTTTAATTTTATCATACTTTTATCACATCATAAATAAATTTTATCACATTTCTTTTAAAAATAAAAATCACAATCATTGTGTAAATTCAAATTATGTATTACTTCTGCAAAAGAAAGCCTTATGTTGATCAGGGAGCACTTGTATTGAATAAATTACTTTAATCATAATTTTTGGAGTTTTTTTTTTCTTTTTATATTATATTGTTTTTATCATAACTTTCCTATTTTCACATTTATAAACATCAGTAAAGATGTTGAATAAATGCATTCAACTTTTTCAACTTATAAAAAATATTATTAAACTACACCCAGACCCCACTTTGTGTCAGAAATTTGTTCTTCAAAAATGTAATATAGACTGAAATGCACTAAAATAATAATTTCCATAAGAAATCATTGAAATATGGAAGATAGGAAACTGGCACTACTATTTTCAACAAACAAAAAATTGCAAGAGGCTTCCTTAGTATATACTTACTTCATACTTGAAGCAGAAACTGAACAATGCAGTGTGTTGCTACTAACAGTTTTAGCAATAGTATGAAGAATAAAAAATGTAATGATGAGCATATCACTTTTTCTAGTTGCCATACTGATGATGCAAAACTGAATGAAGTTACAGCATTGTAGATTTGATAAATTAAATAAAAACAGTATATAAAGATAAAAATATTTTAATGTAACTTTATTTTGTATTTGTAAAATTTTCACTATTCCATATTATGATGTATTGTGCACTAATGGCAATAAGAAAATGTCATGAATATGTCTTTATTAATTTCCTAAAGATGAGGAATATCAAGATAAATAGGTTTTGTTTGCATTTACATACTGCAGTTCTAGAAATATGTATGCACAAATATTGCAAGTGATAATTGAACCATGTAATATGTGCCGCTGTGTCATCAAGAGAAAAATGATTCCTGGAACAATGCAAATATAGAATTTTACTACTTACAAGGAGACTCCACGGGTCGTGACTCGTCGATTTTGACGAAAAAAATTTGTGCATGCAGATCTCCACTAATAAAGTTCATTGGGTCAGCCATTGACGCAATACTCAAGCAAACTCCAGAAAAAAATTCGTAAAGTTTGACCAAAACCGATTCTGACTTATATATGCGACCTTTTAAAATACTACATGATGTAGCCGTAGCCTACTCGGTAAGACGCCTGCTTCGTATTATAGAGGAAAATTCAAGAGTTTTTCCAAAGAAAAAGTAAGTTTACGTCAAAGAGTATATATTGTGAGTTTTGTGAAAACCTTTACCAACAAAACACCATATCGAATAGAATGACACATCAATGAAAACATTTTGTTCAGACCAATGTGTACTTCATTTTCAAAATCAGTTCTCCCAGGTACCTACTTTTACAACTCCTGCTCCTTCTGTAAGGCAGAGTTCATCTAGTTCCACAGGTAGTCTTTATTATATTTTTCATTCATATTTATCAATTATTTTTAATATAGAGGAAAATTCAAGAGTTTTTCCAAAGAAAAAGTAAGTTTACGTCAAAGAGTATATTTTGTGAGTTTTGTGAAGAACCTTTACCAGCAAAACACCATATTGAATACAATGACACATCAGTGAAAACATTTTGTTCAGACCAATGTGTACTTCATTTTCAAAATCAGTTCTCCCAGGTACCTACTTTTACAACTACTGCTCCTTCTTTAAGGCAGAGTTCATCTAGTTCCACAGGTAGTCTTTAATTTATTATATTTTTCATTCATATTTATCAATTATTTTTAAGTTAAACAAAATACTGGAATTTAAATTTAAATATGAATTTAGATGTTTAATTTGAAGGAAACGTGACAACTTCTCAAACTCCGTCTCCTATCGTTTTATCTGTTATGTCATTAGCTCCAACACCAGTTAAACAAAGTTGCCAAGAAACTGAGAAATCTGTACAAATTTCTGAAGCACCAAAAACTAGATTCTCATCTCAAGCTGAACCTCAACCACCTTCACCTCCACCACCACTTTTGACAGTAATATCAAAAAAAGTAAATATTTCTATTTGTTTCATGTATTTATAAATTACTTTAAACAGGGCCGTGCGGTAGATTTTCTCAGTATGAGGCAAGTCTTTGAAATGCCGCCCCTTAAATCTTTATTTTTTCTTTATTCTCGGGATAAAGACTCCATACCCAGTGCTTCGGAGTACCTGTTTAATCAACGTAACTATAGTATTTAAATGTGAAAACGTAAATTTTGTATCTGTTATCGCCCTATTTGCACCCCCTTTTTGTCTACCATTTTATCCCACATGCACAACTTGTTCGTAACTATAGTATTTAAATGTGAAAACGTAAATTTTGTATCTGTTATCGCCCTATTTGCGCCCCCTTTTTGTCTACCATTTTATCCCACATGCACAACTTGTTTTTACCGTTCTTCTGACACCTGAGGTTTAAATTACAATTTACAATTATTTTTACAGATGTCTCATTCTCTGTTAGATTCTAAGTTAACGCTTACTTTTTCTGTGCAGCTGAAGAGGGGCAGACCAGTCCGAAAGCGCTTCTGTATCTTTAATTTTATTTTAAGGTTCTATTAGCTAATTCAGATTTTGTTTTATTTCGATTTACTGATTTAAACACAACACAGCCACTTGCCACTTCGAGACAAACTAACATTAAAATCAAATATTGTCAATAATTGTAAGTTCAAAGCAGAACTATTAACATAGATATAGAAAAGCGTTGCGTAAAGATTTTTAATGATTGAATGATTCAAATTGTATTTTGATTTCGCTGCTTAGGCCGCCCCCTTGCGATGCCACATAAGCAGAACTATTAACATAGATATAGAAAAGCGTTGCGTAAAGATTTTTAATGATTGAATGGTTCAAACTATTTTGATTTCGCTGCTTAGGCCGCCCCCTTGCGATGCCACGAGGCGGCCGCCTCTCTGCTCATAGCACCGCACGGCGCTGACTTTAAAATTTAATATATAATGGTTATGTCAATTTTCATTCTTTTTAGATAAATACAACACGCCACGAGGCGGCCGCCTCTCTGCTCATAGCACCGCACGGCGCTGACTTTAAAATTTATTTAACATATAATGGTTATGTCAATTTTCATTCTTTTTAGATAAATACAATAACAATGCAGTCAACAGATACATCCACAACATATGGTACTCAAATAATGAAAGATGACAGTGATGCCACCTGCAGAAAAGCTATTAAAAAAGAGTGTGCTTCTGTGAGGATCCCACACCACCTATGTGAGGCTGCCACAAAGTCTCGCTGTCGTCGATGTTGACAGCGGTCAGGTTCCTGACACCAGAGGAAGATTATAGGGATTCCACACTAACGTCCGAGTGATGGACAGAAGATATTTTCTAATAATGCGAGCACGTTTATTAACAGTCGCGTTAGTTATTTATTAACGTGTTTATTTATTATCCGAGCGGTTAATCGGCTGGCATGAGTAAGAGGCACAGGGGTCCAGGTCTAAGGAGATGCATATATCAGACAAGATATATATATATAAAACAATAACATTTATTTACAATGAAAGCTAAATTAAAATGATTACAAATGGTGGATGAAACAAAGGAAACGATTTGAATGTAAACAAATTCCTAACAATTTGGATAAGCATTTGAATATAATCAGGCGAATGAGCTAAACGGTTCGTGAATAATTAGTATTTGCGAACGAGCCTAAATGGTTCGAGAATATGACAGTCGGCAGTCAGCAATCGGGTTGATACGTGAGAACGCCTTAAAACGCTACCGCGAACGAGCCTAAATGGTTCGAGAATATGACAGTCGGCAGTCGGGTTGATACGTGAGAACGCCTTAAAACGCTATCTATCTGGACAAGTGTCCTGGATGAGTCGGACTGCTGCTTCTATCTGTGTATGTCTATGGGAGGTCTGGGTTATCTCCCTCTTAAAAGGGAGGGCTGAGTTATCTCCCTGACTGGTAATCCAAAAGGACTCATCTGAAGATTCATCGACTCATCATCGACTGATCGGACTCATCTCACCACTCATCATCGACTCGGCCTCTCTCTCGCCTTTTATCTGTTGACAAGGGAGAGCTCATGAGTCAGACATGACATCACTCAGATGTCGCAATCTTAGCAGTTAGCAAGGAGAGTTCCTTGTTGCTGTTCGACATCTTTACTGAATTTGTTTCTTGTCCAGGCGGTTCTCAACCCGACTGTTTATAATAAAAGTGAGTCAAAAATATGTTACTCATCGTTTCCTTTTGCTTTCAAGATAAAAATTGTGTAAAGTTACAAGATCAAATGGAATAAAATAAACTATTATTTTTACAAAACATTATGATATAAATTGATTAAATTATATAATTGCCAGAAGAATATTAAAATTAACATATTTTTCTATCAATTACAAAAGATATAATTTCGTTAAAATGGTGGGGTCCATCGGGACCTCACATCACTTTCCCCTTCGGAAAAGAAAATGTTTATCTTTTGATGAACATTTTCGAAGCTGTTGGTGCAATAGTTCACAGGTAATGTTCGATTTATTTAAAAGTTCACCTTAAAAGTTCTTGTCAGTCTTGCACGTCTTGTATTACGTCGGAGGTTCAGTGCTTTCAAAAGTTCACAAAATGTTCATGTGATGGAAACTCGTAATTTCTTCGGAATTTGTATTTTTCTTTTCTTTTAACTTGGAAGGCTCTTGTATTACGTCGGAGGTTCAGTGCTTTCAAAAGTTCACAAAATGTTCATGTGATGGAAGCTCTTAATTTCTTCGGAATTTGTATTTTTTTCTTTTCTTTTTACTTGGAAGGTTGAATCAGTGTTCTGACGTTCTGAGGCACTTTTCTTCTTTTAAAGATGTCTTCTATTAAAATCCTCCGGAATGAATTAAATACACGTATGTCACTGTGCTTGGAACAACAACAATCAAACAAATTCTGCTATTCTCTGCTGAGTACGGCTGTAGTAATTCGTAGTAAATCACTAAATGTTTATCACCAGCAATAATAATATCAGTTCGATGGTAGCGATAAGGAGCGTTCAATTGTTTCCTCTATTTTTTTCAACCCGATGCCTTTTTGTCAATTAATAATTTTGATTTATTTGTTATCAACTAATTTTTTTCTAATTGTGAGGTGAAAGAAAAAGGCAAAGAAAAATGAACAGGGTGTGTTTAATACACCCCTGAAGTTCGGAAAACTGTTTGGTCTACGAACTATTTTAACCTTTTTATGCAACCTATTCGACATAGCCGCGGAAATGTCAGAAGAACGTTAATAAATAACGGGCTTATCAATAATTAAACAATGATAAGGTGGTTCCTTAATCGAACACCTGACTGTGTTAATATCTAAGCGATCTAATTGGTCTGTTAAGCCATTTACTTCGGGATCTACCTGCTGTCGTGTGGAAACCTGCGGAAGGTCTGACACTGGGCCCTTACTTCTGAGTGTAGGAGCGACACGTGCTTGAACAGGAATTGGTACCCACAGTTCATCCCAGAAATAATCTGCATCTTCGGCATCAATTTCGCGATCGGCCTCTTTTAATTCTGGAATTTTATATTTGTGTGTGGGAGCGACGGTTGGCTCCAGTTCTAGGGATACAGGCGTACTTATCGATGCGCGTGCGGGCGGCCGCTCCGGCCCGACGGCGGAATCGGTACCTTTATCTCGTCCCAATATCGTAAATATCTATCGACCTCTGTTTCGGTCTGATTTAAGTCGGGCGTTTTCTCTAACAATTGTCTGTATCGGGAGGAGTCTGAATGAGCATGATTTGATTGACGAGCTGACACCTGCAACGTTTTTTTGCGTTTCCTACGTCTATATGTTTCTTTCCTATACAAAAATATCTATCGACCTCTGTTTCGGTCTGATTTAAGTCGGGCGTTTTCTCTAACAATTGCCTGTATCGGGAGGAGGCTCTGAATGAGCGTGATTTGATTGACGAGCTGACACATGCAACGTTTTTTTGCGTTTCCTACGTCTATATGTTTCTTTCCTATACGTTTCCTTCACCTCAATGAATCTTCCAATCAATTGATTTTTCTTAAGATGTATTGGCTCTTCGATGTGATTGACCAATCTAAGGGGACGTTGCCTTTATTATTTACCTTTGTTATGGCGTATGTGCCTAATGTTTCAGGTGCGTTACTAAATGAGCGACACGTGCTTGAACAGGAATTGGTACCCACAGTTCATCCCAGAAATAATCTGCATTTTCGGCATCAATTTCGCGATCGGCCTCTTAATTCTGGAATTTTATATTTGTGTGTGGGAGCAGAATCGAACCTACACCCTCAGACTGTCGGAACCCCGACGTAGCCACTTCGCCACTACAACACATAGTCGAATGTCTGACATTCGCTATTTAAGTAAAACAAAAAATTTCTGAAATTTCAAAAGCGATTTTTCTCGAAAACGCTAGAGTAGTGGCCCCCAATATAGTGGCGATTCTTCATCTACTGTTTTTGCTCTTTCAGATGACAAAATATCGGCAAAATCCCAGACACATCGGGTGCGATGTTCCCTTGTGAGAATTCATAAATTTTGAACATTTATGATTTACGACTGCTCTGCCTTATGATGCTGAATTCAAATCAAATCTTGTCGCAAGTTGAGGACTGTCTGTATATTGTTTTATTATATGTTACTAATGATAGACCACTATTGGTAGCAATGTTTTGATAGTATTAGTAATTCTTATTTCATAAGTAGTCTAATAATTTTTCAACAACATATAAAATTATAGCTAACAGATATCAGGTCATCCCATAAATAATCTCATGTTTTGCATGTCCCATAGAACTGTTTCTTCTGGCGACCAGATGATGACCTAGACCAAGAGCATGATAAGACATATCGCAAGGCATGCTCTTCATATAATGTGAGGCAGACAACAACAATTGTATGTGCATCCCTTGTGCCATTAAAGTCTATAGGAAATAGCAGTGTCTGAAGAGCTCATAAGGCGTTATGCTGAATGACCAAGGACATAAAACAGTTGTAGTGACATGAAACATCAATACCATATATGGGCAGGGTATCCTGATTTATGCATGCATTATTGAACAGCAGAGATTATCTAAATGATCTAGTTATAGTTCATTCAAAAGAACACTGCTTTTTTTACTTAAATTATCATATGTTTTGTTAGATTTTATATTTTTTGTAAATTTTTCATAAGCACAGAATAATGATATATGTTTTTCTTGATTAAAATTTATTGTCAGTGGAATCAATTACTCAGTTTTATTATTATGCTTATGGAAAAATCTCTCAAAGTTTATGCCATTTGAAATAATATCTCTAGTATCAGAATCAAATTATAATATAACTTTGGGAATGATTAAATTATTATTTGTACCTTCGCTGTTTAGACATAACCAAATCAAATTTGGTGTCCAGGTCTCTACTTTAAATTTTCTTTTGCAATTATTTGAACATCATTAGCATTTGTTGATTATGTAATTATCATTACTTTAATATAATTATTTTTGAGTAATACTTTATCTTAAAAATTCAAGTTCAAGAAAATTTTATTTACTCTTTTTTTGAACTTAAATTGTCAGATTATTAAGTCTTTTTTAATGATTAAAAATCATGAAACTTCAAAAATATTTATTTTCATTTTAAATTAAATAGTATAATCTGATAAATATAAATTTAATATCTTGTAACATAGAAATTATTTATAAGTAGGTATTTTTATTTATAATAACTTGATTGCTTTTAAATACTATATTTCAAAGCAAATATATTATGAACAAACATAAGATTAATGAAATCTGATGAAGATGATTAATATAATGTTAATCAAACCAATTTCTTTTGGCTCTGGAGCCTCAATAGTGAATGTTTTGAAATTCAGAAGTGGAGAGTCAGTTTCATTCTGGTCAGTTATATATATTTTTGTTAATAGCAAAATCTCACAGAGTTAAATTCAAATAATTGGAGCCAAAAGCAAAAACTATTATCAGTAATAATCATTTTAATCATTACAAAGATCACATAATTTACTGTTTTCAAATTTTTATCGAATTTTAAGTGCTAAAGTCGGGGAGGCTTATAAACGGGTTATGCATTTTTACCAATTTTCAAATTCCAAAGTCGGGGGTCGGCATATACACAAGTATAGGTCGTTTCAAATATCTTGGCCGAGGGAAAAGACATGCGCAATAACAAGACGAATTCATTGCTTCATAAAAGGGTTGGGAAAAAATGTTTTGTTAACTGTATTGTTCCTTTCACAGTCCACTTTTAGTTTGTTTCTACTAGTTGATAATATTTTGTGATTTCTATGCGTTTTTCAGAGCCCCACGCAACTTTCGTTACGCGCAGAAGTCGGCCAAGATATTTGAAACGACCTATATATACGGTATTTAATTTTTTAATTCTGTTAATATTACGACTTTCATCACCTAATTGTTATATTTTTAATTTGTTCATAATTTTATTTATTAAATAAATTTAGCATGAATGGCAACTATCTAATAAAAGCCATTACAATATTATATAGTGAGTCTTGCCTTCAGTTCCTCTCCAGTACTCAATGTCTACAGATTTGCTATTATTTTTTACAAAATTTATGCAATTTTGTAAAAAATTTATAGAATTATTATTTTTATGAAAAATAAATTTTAATTCTTATTATAAATTTTTAAATACCTACATATTCTTCAACGATTTAAACTATATGTAATGCAATATAGATCTGTTTTGAGAGAGGAAAAAAATGTTAAAGTACATGTAATGCAATATAGATACATTTTGAGAGGGAAAAAAAATACATATTTATAATTTTGATATTTTCCAGGATTCATTTTAATTATTCCCATTGGTTTTTTAATTTTTCATTAGTGTTGGTTTTGATATATGCAGTGAATTGCAAGGATTTATTAACAACATTAATTAAGGGATTCCAGTATACACAGAAAATCCTCAAGTTATATGATTAATAGAAGAACAAAAAACATGACATATCTTGAAAATAACATAAATTGAAATTAATTTTCCATAGAAATCAATAATATGAATTAATAATCTATTTCAGTTCTAGCCTATTTAAAGTTTCAATTCTTCATTAAAAACTACTTTTAAAATATAGTAGAGTCTCACTAATCCGACACACATGGTTTCGGGATTTGTCGGATTTCAGAGATATGTCAGATTATTGGATGTTCAATGAAAAAAATGAATTACACAAAACGAATACACTCAGTTTAAGACTTTCCTGTCATTGCTCTGCTGTTCAAATCTTTCACAAACCCCTCAATTTTATCCCGATTTTTTTTAATGTCATAAATGGTGGTTCGTTCAATACCATAAAATGAAGTCAAATCACTAAAATTTTCTCCCAAATAAAGTTTCGTAATTATTTCTGCCTTTTTGACCACAGTCAATGTTTTGTTTTCATTTTTCACTGATATGTGACATTATGTAAAGATAAATAACAAACACTGATACAGTAAAAACATTATTTTACAGTAAACAGTGTACTGAACTTAAAAATTAGCCCAACTATAATGCCTGCACAAGGAACAAATAACAAATGGCAATTTGTTTATGTCAGTGTCTCTCTCTCATACATCAACAAGTTGTGACATGAAAATTTCATGTGGGTGGCATGACAGTTCACAGAGTGTCGAACTACTGGAAGTGTTGGACTGGTGAAGTGTCTGACTTCTGAGACTCAACTGTATGTATTTAAAAGTATATTGAATATATATATACTGATATGTATTTTTAACAGTTAATTTATGATACAGTATAGTGAATATTGTTAAAAAATGATTGATTTTGATTAAAAAATATTAAAACAAAATTATAAAATATTTCTAATCGTTTTAATAGAAAATTGTTTTCAGTTTTTTATTTTTTATACAAAACAAATTGTTTTGAAAATTATCTCCATCAGAAGGATTCTGTTGAAAAATCTCTCTACCAATTTGTATCATTATTCACTACTACATCTTTAAATATAAACAGTGATGTAGAGCACAATTTTAAGTGAAAAAACTTAATTTATTAAAGAATTAAAGTACTTTCAGCTTTAAAAAGCCATCTTCAGTAAGTTTTATATATGGGATGTCAATTTAAACATTGGAACACATGAGCTTATTTCGTTTTAAAATAATTAATAATTACAAATATAATATAATATTAATATAATAAGAGATTATAAGTATAATAATAAATAATAAAAATT
>AYEL01089143.1:0-84446 GCA_000484575.1 Olivierus martensii | reverse complement strand
AAGATCATTTAATATTTTTTTCAGTTAATATTTATTTATTCTATTTTCTTTCTTTAATAATCTTAGAATTTGCAATTTTTTGCCATCACATTTGGAAAGAAAAGTATTGATCAAATATTTTTTATATATGCATAAGTTAAAATTATAATAAAAATTCAAAATAAAATAACAATTTTTTTAAATTTAAATTTACCTTATAGTCTTCATGTTGCTCCTGAGGATTTATAATTACTCCATTTAATTGATAATTAATGGCTTCATAATATTTTGCAATACTTTGAATGGCAATTAAAAAATTAATTACAAATATATAAAAAGAATATTTATCATCATCCACTATAAAAATATTTTGAAATATTTTCATTCTTTTTTCTATATTATTTAAAATATTTTGTTTTTCATAAGCTAACTGCACTGATAGACCTTCTGGAATTTGGAGAGATGTAGCCTATATAAAATTTAAAAATATTTTTTAAATACAACAAAAAACATAATATTATGTACATAAACAACATTCCTTTGATTTACAATATTCCTAGTTTATAATACATCATTGTAACATAATAAGTTAACTTTTGATTCATAAAGTAGATCACAGAATAAAATAATTAAAAAATTTTCATAATTATATAAATGATTCTAAATGCAAAATTTCAACAAAAAATTAAATTTAGTCTGTAAAATTCATTAAATTATATATATATATATGTTGGCATTAGTGATTTGGCTACACTTATAATAAAGTATTACAGTAAAAACTAAATTATTATACAGTACAGTATGTTCCTTTAAAATATCAATATGAAATGAGATAGATTATTATATTGTTTTAGATAGATTATTATATTTTCCTTTGGAAAATAGCTTATTATATGATTTCTTGGCTTATATAATGCTTTCTAGATCCTAGTGGCTATGCAAACCAAAGGAATATTATATATTTATATATAAATCATAATTATAAACTTACTTGTTTTGCATTTTTCTGCATTATTTCATTCTGTTTATTATATTCAAAATCATTATGACTAACACTGGCAGAGCAGAGTTCTATTTGTTTTAATATCCTTGAATTTTTTAATTCAGCATTAGAAATATTTACATGATCAGAACAAATTATATTTTGTAATGAGTCTAAAAGATTTTCTTGGATTATAATATTTTCTTCTAAATCCTAGGAAAGAAAATTCAATTATCAAGAATTTATTTATTTATCAATTAATTAAAAATTAAAATTTTGAATTATTTAAAATATAAATTTAAATGATTTTTAAATAAATGCTTTATTTTTAATTTATTAATAGTAAGTTATAAATTACATAAATGAAAGAAGGGGTAACTTGTCAGAAGAAACGCTAACATTTATAATGAAAGATTCTTCCAATACAAATGTTTGAAATGAAGTTTGTTCCTCATTAAATCAAAGATGTTTATATATATTCTAAATTAATTTGATTTTTTATAATAAAGTATTTACTATGAATTTAAAAAAAAATTTTAATATATTTTACCATATCAACTGGTTCTTTTTCTGTAATTTTAAAAATTGAATCTTCTAATATCTGTAATTGAATTTCTACTGTATCATTTACTTTTCCAAAAATATTCGCTATCAATTGAATTTGTTCTTTTATGTCATGGGAAAATGAAACTGTATCTTCATATTTTTCAAGTTCAGGTCCAAATATGGCTATTTCATCTATTTCTGATTTTCGTTCTAATAGATCTGATTTCAAAATCTAATAATTTAAAATAAATTTAAATAATCACTTTATTTGAAATAATATTTTTTTATTAAAATTTTATAAAATATTTATAAATGCTTGATATATTTAACATTTCATTTAAATTATTTCAAAATTTTATATGATTAAATTTACAGATTTAAAAAATAATTCAAAAGTAAAAAAATTAAATTTATAATTTTAATTAGATGATATACTCAAATATCTAAAAGTGGCCTTTTGAAGAGAATGAGTATGAGATCCCTGCAATAGTGTTTTACTGTTCAAATTCTTCAGTTATAGTTCAATATGTTATGACTTTTAGGCATTACAATTAAATTTAAGAATTGTGTTATCATAATGATATTATTATTTAATAAAAATACTGAATCTTAAGTTGGTAAACATAAGTATGAAAATAAAATATGTTAAAATTATACTTCTGGTTGAATTTTTTCTTATCCCAGATTGGTGCAATTACAAAATGACCAACTTATATATATATGTAGACTATGAATCTAATGTTAAAATATGATTATTTGTATCTTAACATATCCAAAATTTTTTTTATTAGACAGGTTAATAAAATTTTTTTAAACTTCAGGAAATACGGAAAATTTTTATAGTTTAATAGCTTTTTATTATTAAATTTTTATAGTTTAATAGTTATTTAATAAGTTTTATATAAAAATGCAAAAATTATAATAATTGAAAATATTTAGTATAGTAAATGTAAATGACAAGCACATTCAGTAAGATAAACTGTTTAATGAAAAATTTTTTCAAGTATCCATGTAGCCTGCTTCAATTAAAGTCGTGGAGAGTCAAAATATTTTAAACCATTTATCTTAACACATAATAACAAGCTTATTTATCAAACCAAAAAGATTTTTTTATTATAAAGCATTTTCAAGTATTCAGTAACATCATCATCAGTAACTTACAGATTGAACAAAGAACAATCAGAAAATGTCTCCCAATACTAGACCATCCCTAATCCCTGCCCACATCATGATAAATAATGTTATCCTTTCCTTCAACTACAAGAAAAATAAACAACATGCACATGCATACCAATTCACCAAAGGAAGCTTACTATCCAAGCAGACACTGTTACACAATCAAGGAATAAGAAAGAAACACAAGAAATCACAACACAAGCACTTAAAGCAGGATAATACACTATTTTATTAATAAAATAGTGTATTTACCAGAGGAAGCTTACTATCCAAGCAGGATAAATACACTATTTTATTAATAAAATAATGTATTTATCCTGCTTTAAGTGCTCGTTGTGATTTCTTGTGTTATTAGAAGCAGCAGAACTCAATTGTTTATAGTTATAGTTAAGAAAGAAACATTAAAAAAACATACAAAAATTATATCAAAATACACAATAAAAAACAAACTTAAAATCATCAATAAAAAATAATAACGGATCACAGTGACAAACTTATACAATGCCTATAATGCAGTTTTTTTCAATATACTTAACAATGAATTCCCAGGCCTCCAGTAATGTTAAGCATCTGCTTGTCAAAATAACCCTGATATTAAAGTTCTTTATATTTAATATCCAGGTTTTCTTCACAACACTGATCTATTAGTGTGTCTACTATCAAGAATAGAACTAGGTTTTAGTGACATCATTTTACAAAATGTCGCCTTCCATGGAAACAATTTTAATTTCACAGTTTCAAGCAATCAAAATCATAGAAAAAAGAAGGCCAATCACCTAGAAAGAATGTTAAACTTCTTAAAACAATGTAAGTTAAGAAAAAAAGGCAGATTAAACTTTGTTTGCCATGAATCTAAACATTAGTCATTTATCTCCTATGTGTTAACTGCAACAGCAAATAAAGGTAAAACTATGATGATTATGTTTTAATATACCAGTATACATATTGAATATTTTTATATAATTATAGGTTTGAGAAAACAGATTTTGGATAAATTATTGTTAAGCTCAGCAGGTAACATCATTTATTTGGGTTTTGATGTCAATAACTAAGATATAGTTTTATAACTTTTTTTATCTAGATTAAATAACCAGGTTTTATTTATAACCTACTTTTTTTGTAATTGACACAGATAAGTAACACGAATATTAGATATCAAGAACTTTAATATCCAGGTTATTTAGACAAATGGATGTGTAATATAAATTATCTGCATTTTTTTTTATTGACAATATCCTCCTTAAGATTCTCTTCAATTAAAAATACTCAAGTAAATAAATTTTCATAAATACCATTTAAAATAAGAAATTTCAGTCAGAAAATATTTTATGAATCATCATCAGCCTCATTATGGTCCTTTTTTTAAAACACTAAATACAACTGCAATAAACTGATAAATGCAATAAACCTATGAAATTGCAATTATAAAATTCTATTGTTTGTCCCTTCCAAGCACAGCAAATTCTGCCAATGGAATAAGCAAGAGATTATTATTATTAACAATAATAACTATGGAGTTACTCTGAAACTGGAGCAATGTAATAGCAAAGAGGTCCATTTTTTAGATGTTTGTATTAAAAAAGAATGTGATTTTTATGATATTAAAATTTTCAGGAAACTCTTGTTTGCTCCCATCCATACAAACACTTGATCCTGTGATCTCCAAATGTATATATATACGAATATAAAAGTTCTTGTTTATAAGACCTATAGGTTTTGCTCACATTTTTCTGATCTACAACAATGTGCTTATTATTAATTCTTTCAACAAACATGGATATAGCACCAAAAAAATTTTGCAATCATACAAGATACTAAAAGCAAATATTACATCAATAAGGATGTCTTATCTGTGAAAAACAATATTCCAACAAAAGTGGATATTTTTAAAGGTTCTTTCCCCAGCATTTTATGTTAGATATGGTAAAAGAAAAAATTGGAAAGCTGCACAATATTAAAATACCTGTTATGTGTAAGAATTCCATTTTTAATGCTATATCTGCATTGGCAAAGAGGGTCTACGAATATGACATAAACATCTTTTGGAATCGTGCCAAAATCGTAAAATCGGTTAATAACATAGCAGAGATTAGAATAACAGAGGCCATGGTTATCAACAGCTATAAAAAAAAAAAATTTTCGTACTTAATGATGATCCTCCATATACCACCACCATGGAGTTATATATAAGCCTTTTAATTGTTTTAATTTTTATTTTTTATTGTTATTTTATCATTAATTTTAATTCTTAATTAATATTATAATTATTATATCATATTATCATCTTAACTTATAATTAAAAATTATTTTATAATGAAAAAACTCGTGCGTTCTAATAATTTAAATATTCTATATATAACAGCTTCATTTAAAGTTACTGAAGATGACTTAGTTAAGTTGAAAGTGCTTTAATTATTTAATAAATCAAGTTTTTCACTTTAATCTGTGCTGTAGTCAGTCATTTACAAGACTATTCATTTGGGTTTATGAAGATACGCCCTTCTATCTGATGTTTTAATTTTTTGAGGATTTATTTTTAGTCCAAATGATTCTACAGTTCTTCGGAGGCAGTCAGTGATTTTGGGAGTCATGAATGTTAGTCAATGAGGACTATATTGTCTGCGAAGCTCAGATCTTCAAGGGGGACTAAACAACTCTCGTCCAGCCGTGTCATGGACGAGAGTTGTACTGAAGGACAGATGTGCTGTCTTCACGCTAGTCTGCTGTATAACATCCAACATGTATAACATGAGATGTTATCAAGTTCAATAGATGGAATCATCGTAGGACTAAGATGGCAGCGCCTGCTCCTAACATGATTTTTAAGCTGTTCCGTCAGAATTTTCGTTCTTTTGTGATTAAAACAACATTAAAAAAGGGATAAATACTAAAACTATTTTACAAGCAAGCGAAAGTTTTTAAAATATAAATTATTCATAAATAACATTTTATTCATTTATAACCTTGGCTAAATGTCCAAGGCCAAAAAAAAAGTTAGGACCATATCACTCTTTTCTATACAAGATGGCCAAACTTCTACCAAACCATGCAGGTAGGATGGTATTGTATGCAATAGGAACTCAATAATTTTTCGAGAATGAAGCTGATTGTTTATGCATTAAGAAATTTATAGAAAATTGATTAATAATATTGAGTAATAAAAATTCACTGTCCGAAATATGAATTCCAAATTTTGCATTTAGCTAAATCCAAAAAACTGAGAATTTTGAAACATCTTTTTTATTAATAAATAGCATGATGTATATGCATTAAGAAATTTATAGAAAATTGATTAATAATATTGAGTAATAAAAATTCACTGTTCGAAATATGAATTCCAAATTTTGCATTTAGCTAAATCCAAAAAACTGAATTTTCAAACATCTTTTTTATTAATAGCATGATGTGTTATTTCCTATTAATTGTATTGTATTATTATTAAAAATGTATGCGCAGTGTTGCTCAGGCACAATTTGAAAACAGATAGTACAGGTATATTAAATAGGAAAAACTTGGTTTTGATTACTGTATTTACATGTTGATTCTTTCTAGTTTCAGTTGTTCTTTAATACTTCCCTCAATTTCCAGGAGATTCATTAACTTGTTAGTCAATATGGCTTTCTGTTCATTTACATGTTGATTCTTTCTAGTTTCAGTTGTTCTTTAATACTTCCCTCAATTTCCAGGAAATTCATTAACTTGTTAGTCAATATGGCTTTCTGTTCAATTTGAAAAAGATTTATTTGAAGGAACATTGAAATTCTGTGATATTATGTAATATATCTACTGAAAATTTATCATTTTACCAATATTGTGTATTGTCTCAAGGAAGAATTTTTTAATTGGTTTTTATTTCATATGTTGATTTCATTTATTATTTCAAATCTCATGTTAGTATTAATTATCGTTAGAATAATTGAGTTACAAATGGTATTAAATTACTGTTCTTTCTGAATTTATTAAAGTATAAAATTGAAAGATCATTTATCAATATTGTCATGAGGATGTCATTGGCATGCATATATAATGTCATTAATTCTTACATCATGAATTTCAATAAAATCATTTTGCTATATAATTTATTAATTCTGTATGCTGGAGGTAAAGGGCACTATATCCATATTTTTCAATATTAGAATAACGCTCTTATTTTGATGTACTTTCATTATGCTACACAGAGGTATAAGGCAAGGAAGAATTTTTTAATTGGTTTTTATTTCATATGTTGATTTCATTTATTATTTCAAATCTCATGTTAGTATTAATTATCGTTAGAATAATTGAGTTACAAATGGTATTAAATTACTGTTCTTTCTGAATTTATTAAAGTATAAAATTGAAAGATCATTTATCAATATTGTCATGAGGATGTCATTGGCATGCATATATAATGTCATTAATTCTTACATCATGAATTTCAATAAAATCATTTTGCTATATAATTTATTAATTCTGTATGCTGGAGGTAAAGGGCACTATATCCATATTTTTCAATATTAGAATAACGCTCTTAGTTTGATGTACTTTCATTACGCTACACAGAGGTATAAGATATAGTAAATTCTATTTCAGTAACAGAGCTGTTTACCTTTGAATATCTATGTCCACAAACTTTTTTAATAAATTTTAAATTTAAAAAGTAATAAACCTTAAAATCTACAGTATTATAATTTAAAAGTCAATAGTCCAAAGAATAAACATACAAAGATTTATTGAATAATATTCATTAATGAGAAAATTGGAAATAAAGAAACAGAAAAGTTTTCAAATTGATTGTCTCAAAAATATATTTTTGTTTTTTTACATTATTTAAAAACATCACTATAAAATTGGTTTTGTTTTTTGTTTAAAACATTTAATCACCTGCAAAAATGAAATTTGAATTATCATTTTAATTTAAATATTAGCTAATATAAGCACCTATTGCTTATATTATTTTCTTTTCATAATTATATACATATTTTTTCATATTTTTCAGAAATCTTATGAGGTTATTTTTTTAATTCTTATTTTTATCATCTCAAAGTTTCCGAGTTTAATTTTTCAATTTAAATATAAAAAAAAATTAAAATTGTTTTAAAAATTAAAATGCTATTTAGTTAAATTAAATAATTTTTTTAAATTTAATTTTATATAGATGACAAGAAAAAGGAGAAATCAAGTTTTTGCCCCAACAAAAAAGTAGTTTTACATCAAAGAGTAAAAAAGCTCATTTTCAAAATCAGTTTACCAGTGTAGCTACTTCTACAACTGCTACAACTTCTGTAAGGCAGAATTCATCTAGTACAAAAGGTAGTCTTTAATTTATTATATTTTTCATTCATATTCATCAATTATTTTTGAGTTAAACAAAATACTGGAATTTAAATTTAAACATTAATTTAAATATTTATTTTGAAGAAAATTCTCAAACTCCAATGCCCATTATAACATTTGTTATGTCAATAGCTGCAACACCAACTAAGAAAGGTTGTCAAGAAACTAAGTCTGTACAAATTACTGTGCCACAAACTAAATTATCTCCAACTCAGTCTTAACCACCTCCACTTTCACCACCACTATGCTCCACAAAAACAGTAAATATATCTATTTGTTTCATGTATATATAGTCTTTAAAATTTAATTAATATATAATGATTATGCCAATTTTCATTATTTTAGTCAAGTACAATAACGCAATCTGCATATACAATTTCTCATATAAGAGAAGCCATAGTGAGGCCACCTGCTCCAAATTTCATAGAAATTAAAGTGCATCCCTATAAGGCACTCATGCAAACTAAAGGAATTTCAGGTAACCTCATCCATTTCAAGTTATACAAACCAGGGTTGCAGAGTCGGATAGTAAATGATCCGACTTCGACTCCACCTTTTTAAAAAGGATTCCATCTGTATGGAAGTGGCATACTCTATAAACATAAACAATGTCAGTTTTGGAGAGAAGTCTGGCATCAACTGGTGGTGCCCAGATCCTGGGCACCACCAGTACCTCATACAGGTTCCCAGATGGGCTAGAAACCCTATAAACATAAACAATGTCAGTTTTGGAGAGAAGTCTGGCATCAACTGGTGGTGCCCAGGATCTGGGCACCACCAGTACCTCATACAGGTTCCCAGATGGGGTAGAAACCTATATGAGGGTCTCTTTGACCTTGTTTATTTTTGTTACTCGCACTAACAGCGATGGTTCTCCGATCACACCTTTTTACCATATTATCATTGCATAATTTGCCTTTAAAATTTATTCACATACAATTATTTAATATAATTATCGACTTATATACAGAAATAGCTGATATTTAACAATTATGTCACGGCCCAAAATACCATTGCTGGGACTTGTTATGTGAGTCCACTACATAACAAGCATGTCTTAATCATTGCATAATTTGCCTTTAAAATTTATTCACATACAATTATTTAATATAATTATCGAATTATATACAGAAATAGCTGATATTTAACAATTATGTCATGGCCCAAAATACCATTGCTGGGACTTGTGAGTCCACTACATAACAAGCATGTCTAAATCATAGTGATCTGATTTGAAAAAAACTCATATTTTCCATAAGTTCGTATGAAATGTTTTGTGACACTTTGTAATTCTAAATCTGATTCATACAATGGGACTAAATGTTTTCCTAATGTTTTTAAAAATGTTTTGACAATAAAGTTACTTTAGCTCCCATATCAATCCTCAGATAAGCTGTCAGATTCTCAACTAAACATTTTAAATTTGGATCTACAGCATATCTTTAGTTATTTTAATTTGATGTGTTCCTTTAAATCGTGTCATATTATTTTTTCAAAATTCATTCCTTTCTTTTGTGCAGTAAGTGATTATAATGGCACATGAAGATGTTTGCCATCTGTTACTTATTTCAGTGCACTGTTTAATCACCGGTTTATCCCATAGTCAGGAATTCCTATTATGATTGGATTGATTAAGATTATTGATATTATCTTGTAAATATTGTGAAAAATTTCGTTGTGCCAAATCAACGTTTATTTTCCGACTCATGTGGTGACTGATAAAATAAATGCCGATCTTGCTTATCTTGTGGTACGCTAAATCTCAGCGGCGGCAAGAACTTTGGAGCAAATTTCGGCCTATAGCTTTCAGTTACTTGTGGGCAAAACTGTGAATTCCAATTAAAGTTCTGTTCTGTAGTAATCTAATCGCATAATGTGGCTGACTGTAACAATATTTTGGAAATTGATATGGCATATGTGGTTTGTATCAGGTGTATATTGTTGACTCCTAGTTGTTACTACTTGTTGTGAGGCAGTCGGTGTTTGTGAGTTTGGCAGTTTTTTCATTTTCAGATCTAATTTATCAAGCCTGTTAATAATTTGTTTTATTGCTGTCTATAACTCATCTGTGTTGTTTACACTTCGCTCTGTGCTGCATAACTCATCTACAATAGCATTTGCTTGATCAATCTCTATTTTCCCAACAAATAGTCGGAATTTTTCGGCCACTTCTATCATTTCTTTGCGCATTGCTACTAACAGAGCTTCTTCAAATGTCTTTGGGTCATGTAACATGACCATTTGTTTCATTTTTTCATCAATTCCATTTAAAAATTATATGCATAACCTTTCATGTAATTCCTTACTTTTACATCTTTCAATTAGTTCTTTCCTGTTTTGTGTCGCTTTCTACATCAATTGTGGTTTCGGTGGCAAGTGTTTGTAACCTCACACCATAAGTTTGAACATCTTCCCCTTTATTCTGACCGCAGTTATGAAATTTTTGTAATCTGATTGTATATGGTTCCTTAGTAAACCTCTTGATCATTAATAATTTAAATTCCTTGTAATCTGTTACGCTTTTAATTGCAAAATCGCACCAAGCATAGTCTCATGCAAATCCTGTCAATTTACACTTTGCTACACCTAATTTTTGTTGGTATGACCATGATGCTAATTTGCCGATCTCATCAATAACATCAAAAAAACTGGTTACCCATGAAGTTGGTTCACCTACAAAGCTGTGAAGCATTGGAACAGAAGTGGAGAAAGATCCAGGAGATCTCTCTCGAGTCACTATATCAGGAATAAATTTTCATTGGCCATTTTGAAGTTTAATAATGTGCCACAAATTACAATTAGTCCCAATTCGGTTCCAATTAAACTTCTTAATCCCACTTCTGACACCAGTGTGGATCTGCCAGAACGAAATAAACAGGCGATTAGGCCTAACGTGGTCGTATCTGGCTTTCGCATGAGTTCGAATGGGTGAATGAAATCCTCTGATACAGTGACAACAACTATAATGGTTTATTCAACCAAAGATCTTTATTGAGGGAGAGATGAAATAATACAAATCGTTTTGGAGGATAAATATCTATATATACAAACAGTGACAACAACTATAATGGTTTATTCAACCAAAGATCTTTATTGAGGGAGAGATGAAGTAATACAAATCGTTTTGGAGGATAAATATCTATATATACAATCAGTTACAAAAGTCTACATACACCACCTAAAATGACACATCCATGCTATGCAAAACAGATATGACAGTAATCATTACTTTAATATAACCATTTAGTGTACATGAGAATGTATTGCAGGTACAAAAGCAAAAGTAAATATATATTGCACACAATTGCACAAATACTGAAAATGGGCTGCCATAATAGTCTACATACAGTATATATATATACACACTGTATGTAGACTTCTAGTATGCAGGAACTGTATAGTAGGCCTATTAATATCATGTAGGACCACCATTAGAAGCAATTACTGCCGCCAGTCGTCAAGGCATGGAAGAAACAAGTGTTGCTGTTATGTCAGATTGATTGTGTCCCAGGATTTCATTGGGGCTTCCTTCAAAGACTGCGCATTGGTAATTTTGCGTTTTCATACATGTCATTCGTGCTCATCCCGTAAATGTTCAATAGGATTGAGGTTTGGTGACTGGGGCAGTGAATGGAGTTGTCATGGCACATGGTACAGCAGCCATTCCTTCACAAGCACAGCAGTGTGCTTAGGATCGTTCTCCTGCTGGAAGATCCAGGAATCCCAAGCTAAGGCGTGGATGGATGGTTGCAGATTCTCTCGCAATATGTTCAGATATTTAAATTGTCCATCGTGCCCTCAATAAATACCAGCTTACCCACTCCTGATGCAGCCATCGAGCCCCAAACCATCACATGTCCACCCCCATGTTTAACAGTTGGTACCAGATTCACCATTTGCATGTCTTCATTCGCCTTTCTCCACACCTTACCACCCCCATTGCATCCAAATATATTGTACTTGCTCTCATCAGTAAACAGCACAGTATTCCAGAAGGCAGAATCCTTGCTGATATGTTCTTTAGCAAACTCAAGCCATTTTCGTTGATTTGCTACAGAGATGAGTGGCTTCTTTCGTGGCACCCTTTCATGCATACCTCTAAATTGTAGTACTCTCCATACTGTTTCTGGATAAAGAACTTGGCCCGTAGCCTCTGCGATATGTTCTGTTGTTATTGGAGTGCTTAATCGAGGATTTGCCCATACTTGTTTACAGATAGCCGAGTATCACGTTTACTTAGCTTTCTTGGATGGCCTGGGTTTATTGAACATTTGCACATTGTTCCAACAACATTTCCACTGTTGTTGGAACTTCTCGATAAGAGTTTGATCAGTTGCATGACTTTTCCCAACAGTTTTGGCAATTTCTCCGAATGATTTGCCGTCATTTCTGAGTTTCACTATCACATTACGCAAATCTGCCAATAATTCAGTTCTAGACCCATATTGCTAGCAGAAATTCATGGAATGATTGCTCGACATTTATATTATGCCAAGATTCTTGACAACTCCTATTAATTTTATGTAAATCAGATAACACACTACCTTGTGTGGACATTTGCATACTGTGTGTAGACTTTTGTTGCAGCCCATTTTCAGTATTTGTGCACAATGTATATTTATTTTTGCTTTTGTACTTGCAATACATGCTCATGTACACTAAAAAATTACATTAAAGGAATGATTACTGTGGTATTTGCTTTATATAGCAGGAATGTGTCATTTTAGATGGTGTATGTAGACTTTTGTGACTGATTGTATAATAATAATAATATAAAAGAAATTGGAAGCGATGACTTTGGTTTCTTCTTTTGAACTGTCTTTAGTCTTTTGAGCAGAAGTTTTTCTTCGCATGAATGTGTCATTTTAGGTGGTGTATGTAGACTTTTGTGACTGATTGTATAATAATAATATAAAAGAAATTGGAAGCAATGACTTTGGTTTCTTCTTTTGAACTGTCTTTAGTCTTTTGAGCAGAAGTTTTTCTTCAAAAAAACAAAATATTGAATACTCTTAATACAGCTGTTAATAGACCAGCACTTAAAATTGAAATATTTTGGCATGACTTTGGATGTACTAGCACAGCACAGAGAAATTAGCACTCACTCCTTATTTTGAATAGAACCACACAGAAATCTCAACACCAACTGACCATTTTTCTCTCATCTGAAACTTCTTTGACCTTATTGTTCACCTTTTTCCTGGGAAAGATAATGTCTCACATTATATTTAACTGAGTCTATTATACTATCATTTCTGGCCATGTGATACTTCACTTTCCTTCTTTGTTTTAAACAATTCACAAGTTCTAGACGTTACAACAAAATCGAATAATTATTTAACAGAAATCAAATTCTTGACACTTTAAAAATTTATCTCTGTCTCCTGAGACCTTACACTATGATTCAGTTTTCATCAAAAATTTAATAGTACAATTCATACGATTGTTAAATGGCAAACATAAAATCAAAATGCGCAAATGTTAAGAATTTTTACTAAAATTATCCATTACAACTATGAGTTTTTGTTGTTCAAATGGCTAAAATTTAGGTTACAGATATTCGAATGGCGGACACTTAAAAATTGCTTCATGGACTGGTTGCCAACTCCTGTTCTAAAGCAATGAAATGCACACCAGAGATTATGATATATATACTTGAGATTGCAAAACTTTAATTAAAAAATTAGTCATAATGTAAAAATTACCAACAAAATCGAATAATTATTTAACAGAAATCAAATTCTTGACACTTTAAAAATTTATCTCTGTCTCCTGAGACCTTACACTATGATTCAGTTTTCATCAAAAATTTAATAGTACAATTCATACGATTGTTAAATGGCAAACATAAAATCAAAATGCGCAAATGTTAAGAATTTTTACTAAAATTATCCATTACAACTATGAGTTTTTGTTGTTCAAATGGCTAAAATTTAGGTTACAGATATTCGAATGGCGGACACTTAAAAATTGCTTCATGGACTGGTTGCCAACTCCTGTTCTAAAGCAATGAAATGCACACCAGAGATTATGATATATATACTTGAGATTGCAAAACTTTAATTAAAAAATTAGTCATAATGTAATTTTTTAATTATATTATGACAATGTAAAAATTATATTATGACAATGTAATCAGTAATTTTTTGATTCATCAATGCAATTCGCATATGTATGTAACTATGAGAAAAGGTTTAATGTTCTGGCAAATCCATGTTGTTTTTGATATCTTTAAATTTTGTCCTTACATTTATTAGGATAGTGTATTGTGCTATAATAAATATTAATACAGTATCCCTCAATTTATGAAGATTACTGAGGGTATAAAAATGTTAAGTAAAATATGTAAATTAAAAACTCATTTTCCATTAATTCCAATGTAAAATTTTTAAATTGGTTCTCGAATACTAAAAGTTCCTTTCCACTTTGGAAATGTTTTAACATCAATAGATTTAGTACTGTATCCCTCAATTTATGAAGATTACTGAGGGTATAAAAATGTTAAGTAAAAATATGTAAATTAAAAACTCATTTCCCATTAATTCCAATGTAAAATTTTTAAATTGGTTCTCAAATACTAAAAGTTCCTTTCCACTTTGGAAATGTTTTAACATCAATAGTGTACATAATTATATTAATACTTTATCTTACAATAGTTTGACATACTACCTATTTAGCGTATTACTTGCCATTCGAGTTTGAATTTCAGAGCTGCTAAGTGCCAAGTGATCTTCAAATTTAAGTCTAAGGCAAAAAACTTTATTTTAAATATAATCATTATGGATTTATAAGTTAAAATTTTTATCAAATGTTGTCTGAAATTTATATAATTTTTAAAATTGTTTATTACACTAACTAATAGAAAAATAAATCCAATTTTCTGAAAGTTACATAAAATTGAAATCATCAATTATCCATCAGTAAAATTCATAGTTAATGAATTTTATTATGATGATTATTCCAATAAATCTGAGAGAGACAAAATAATTTAATTATTTAAATTGTTAAATTAGATCAATAGATAAAAATTTATATCCATTTCTCAAATTATATATTTTTTATTCATATATAAAGAGATTTATACATCTGGAATCTCTGTAATCATTGTTTTATAAAGTTAAAGTTTGAATTTCAGAGCTGCTAAGTGCCAAGTGATCTTCAAATTTAAGTCTAATAAGGCAAAAAACTTTATTTTAAATATAATCATTATGGATTTATTTATAAGTTAAAATTTTCATCAAATGTTGTCTGAAATTTATATAACTTTTAAAATTGTTTATTACACTAACTAATAGAAAAATAAATCCAATTTTCTGAAAGTTACATAAAATTGAAATCATCAATTATCCATCAGTAAAATTCATAGTTAATGAATTTTATTATGATGATTATTCCAATAAATCTGAGACACAAAATAATTTAATTATTTAAATTGTTTTAAAATAGATCAATAGATAAAAATTTATATTCATTTCTCAAATTATATATTTTTTTATTCATATATAAAGAGATTTATACATCTGGAATCTGTAATCATTGTTTTATAAAGTTAAATAGTGTTATATAGTTGTAAACAATTGAAAAATGCTGTAAATACATTATGGATACTTGTCTAATCAGTGCAGGGCAAGTACTGGATTTGATAGTGAATCCTCTAGTTAAAGCGAAAGTGAATTTTTTCTTAACAGTAACATAGAGTAAATTTGATATACATGATACAATTAGTGAAGAAGAAAAACATAAAAAGCATTGATTTAAACAAATTACAATGGGATATCAGTTGATGATGATAGTTTTTTCACAAAAGCAATTTTTTTTTGTAAAATGAAAGTGATATAGATTTATTCTCTTCAAGTTGAAAATTTGTAAACCGAGGGATATCTGCAATGAGCAAATTATATATATAATAATATTTTTTCTTAACAGTAACATAGAGTAAATTTGATATACATGATACAATTAGTGAAGAAAAGCATAAAAAGCATTGATTTAAACAAATTACAATGGGATATCAATTGATGATATAGTTTTTCACAAAAACAATTTTTTTTTGTAAAATGAAAGTGATAGATTTATGCTCTTCAAGTTGAAAATTTGTAAACCGAAGGATATCTGCAATGAGCAAATTATATATATAATATTTATTTAATAAATCAAGTTTTTCACTTTAATCTGTGCTGTAGTCAATCATTTACAATACTGAACAAGGAAACCTGCACTATATTTGAAAGGATGGGATTTATAAATCCCATTAATTAATATTTGGGACAGTTCTCTACAAGCATATATTGGTATCACTTGCAAACAACTTCAGGAATGATTGAAACAGCACCATCACGACATTACTTCTAGGAAAGCTTCTACTGCTCTCAATGACATGGCACTCATGAATAACATCAATGTCCTATGAAGCCATGCCATGGTGTTGGAGAAAAATATTGGAAGGAACATTATCTATGAAAAATGGCATATTTATAAAAAGAATCTTAAGGAGAACATTATCAATAAAAAGTGGATAACTTACTGGAAGCCTGGGAGTTCCTTGTTAAATATAAAAAAACTGGACTCTAGGCATTTACAAGTTTGCCACTATGATCCGTTACTATTTTTTGTTGATGATTTTAAGTTTGTTTTTTATCATGTATTTCAATATAATTTTTGTATGTTTTTTAAATGTTTCTTTCTTAATCCTTGATTGTATAACAGTCCTTTTATTGGTGTAACAGTATCTACCTGGGTAGTAAGCTTTCACTGATGAGTTGATATGCATGTGCATGTTGTTTATTTTTCTTGTAATTGAGGAAAGTTGTAGCATTACTTATCATGGTGTGATCAAGGATTAGAGATGGTCTAGTATCAGGAGACATTTTTCAATTGTGTTTCTTCAGTCTGTAATTTATTAATAATGGGCTAATACTTGAAAATATTTTATAATAATAAAATCTTTTTGATTTGATAAATACATTTGTTATTGAGTGTTAATTTGTTTCCCAAATCAAGACTTTGTTTATAATAGTTTATCTTACTGAATGTGCTTATTATTTACTTTAAATTAAATTTTATAGTAAGAAATCTTAGATTATATTTAATATACAATGGAACATGATTATAATAAAAATGGATATATAAAAAAATTGATTATAACAATGATTTCATGGTCCCAACCAACGTTCATAGGTTAACATTGTATTAAAACACTGTTATTACGAAAAATGGTGGAATGAATAATACATAAACATTGGTTATAATAAAAAATGGTACCTCACGAAGAATTAAAATTTATTTTAAAAAGAATTTAAATGCCATTTAAACTAACAGCAACATAAAATTTCCCCTTAAGTTGAAAAAATGGTCATTGAGCTTATTCCGCTTCATCAGAAGGGGTGAAAACACTAACTGCATGTGTTACAAGTGTGGTATTGTACTCTGGTTTTGATTTCAGTTTCAAATTTTGAAATCGAAACTAGAGTGGTATGTTGTTTATAAGGGTGGATGACAGCTGGAATTCTTTTCGTAATTATCTTTTCAACCAAAAAAAGTTAAAAAATGGAAATAAATGCAAATAAGAGAATTTCCCTAGATCTTAAAAGGTGAACTTCTTCAAGTTGTTGATAAAGATAACTGTTCAAAAATTGAAATTTGTAAAAGTTTCGGCATTGCAAATTCTACTTTATTGATGATAATAAAAATTGAGATAATATAAAAAATTATGAAATTAATAAATTTAAACTGGATTGGAAACGTATGAGAACGACAAATTTTAAAAATTTAGAGACTGCACTTCTAATATGGTTCAAGCAAACAAGATCATAAAATACACCTACTTCCAGTCCACTTTTAATGGAAAAGGCAAACATCTTTGCTGACAGATGGGATTACAGATTTTGTGAATTCAGATTGGTTAGAATGTTTTTTTAAATTCTTCTCTCTACTTTGGTTATAAGGAAATGATGGTTATAATTTTCCAGTCCCAATCATTTCATTATAAACATGTTTCACTGTATAGTTTTTGTTATTAATGTACAAAATTGAAAAATATGACTTAAGACATTTAAATATATTTATTGTTATCTCTGCAAGTGATATTGTTTTAGAAGAAGCATTACAGGAACATACATATTTAATATGCCTTTATTCCATTATCATACTGTAACAATGTATGTGTACTAAACAACACAGTTGACTACCACAGAGTAAATGGCATAGGCCCATGTTACTAGTTCAATTATAATATGTTGCTAGTTTTCAGAGTAATGTAAACACTAATACTTCAATAACAAATACATTAATTATTATTATTTAACATTATAACATTTATTTAAAATGAATGATTTATCATTCATTATAAATTAATAAAATTTGTCATGTGCTTTTGCTTGATAATTTAAATTTAATTGAATTATTCTAGAAACTATTTGGTTCAATTTAGCATTCATATCTATGTAATTCAAATGTATATACTTGAGGCTAACTAAATACAAAACAAAAATATTATTCCAATAAACTTTTATCATCTGCTTAATTAGAATTTTGGGAAATTTTTTTAAAAGAAATAAAGACTTTTCAACAATTAATTGGATAATAATAATAATATTTATAAATTACCTTCATTTTTTCTATTTTCTCTTGCAATTTTTGTTTTGTTACAAATTCTATTGTGCAAGAAGTTAAAGTTTTATAAATTTCTTTTAACCATGAATAAGTTTTTTTAAGGAAATTTAAACATTTCAAGGCTTTCTGTTTAGTTTCTTCAACAACTTCCATTTGAATCTGAAAAATATAGGTAAGTTTAATAAACAGATTTTGTAATAAAAAACAAAAATTTTTAGATTAAGTTTGATTAAAAGATTTAATCAAATTTGTATAACATATACAGTCAATTCTGCTTAATTGGGACTAATCCATTTTGGCTTAATTAAGTGGCTGCCCCAATTAAACAAACTAATAATAAATTTTAAAATAAAATATGTAATACACAGCATAATAACTAGGCAAAAAATAACTAGGTATAATAACTAAGCAATAAATAACTAGGTAAAAAAATAATAATTAGGTACCTATTTTAATGTTTTATTAAAATAAGTATCTAATTATTAGCTTTTTAGCAATCTCCTCTGACTTCACTTTCAACACTGGGCCACTGATATTCATGCCTCACCCTGATAACTATAGAAAACCATCGATTTAATGTTTCTTCAACTTTTGAATCCATTCCATCATGTGTTCTTTTGGATATTCCTGGAATTTCTTTCCTACGCAGTTGATTTTCTTGTTGTAGGAGACGCGCTATGGTAGATTTTGGCTTATTTCAGCCCACAGTTGATTTTCTTGTTGTAGGAGATGCGCTATGGTAGATTTTGGTACATCGATTATATCAGCAAGTCTAAGTAGGAGAAGCGCTATGATAAATTTTGGTATACCAGTTATACCAGTGGTCTACAACGGCCTTTTGATTTTGGTACACCAGTTATATCAGCGAGTCTACGATAGCTTTATTTTAAATAGTGCTTTTTTAATTTTATCCAGCCCAGCAATTTTACTTGAAAGTGTAAAATCATTTCTTGGCATCTTGGCAAATATTCAGGAATCTACGATAGCTTGTATTAAATGGCTGGCTTCTAATTTTATTCAGCAATGAATCGATGGCTTGTATTAAAAGGCTGGCTTTTAATTTTATCCAGCAAAGCAGTTTTTGAGTTTGGTTTATTTCAACGAGTCTACGGTGGCTTTTAATTTTATCCAGCAAAGCAATTTTATTCAAGAACTAAATGGCTGGCTTTTAATTTTATCCAGCAAAGCAATTTTACCTGAAAGTGCAAAATCATTTTTCTTCATCTTGGCAAAGATTTAAAAATTTTAAATAAAATTGATACTGTAAATAAATATTGCTAGGTACAGTAATGGTAGTAAATGTTTGTTTTGTTTTCTTAATTCTTATACTTACTTGCCTAATTTATTTATTATTAAAAACTAAATATACTATAAAAGGCGTTCCGTATACTACCAATGTGTTCCATGAATATTTCAGGATTTGTGAAGTGTTCTGTCGTAGAAAAAGTTTGGGAAATGCCAGTCTAGATAATCAAATATAGTGATGTGTAAGAAATATGCAGTCATATTTCAGTTGTATAATCTTGGCAACATAAGTTTGGGCACAAAAGTTTCATTTTTGGAATTTTTATCTCAAAATACAGGACTTGTTTAGCAGATAAACAAATAGACTGTGTTTATTGAAAAGCTATTTTAATAAAAACTGTCAGTAATTATAAAGCAAATATGATTATTTTTTAATATAATTAAAATATTAAATAAAAAGCAAATATAAAACAACCCAATATTATTTGTTTTCATTTTGCTTAACTTTTTCTGCCTCATTTTTAAAATCTCAAGATTCTCAAGAATTTCTGAAAAGAAATCTCAAATCTTGAGAAATAAATTAATTACTAATTTGAGAATTCCTGAATCTCGAAAAAGCAAAGAGTTCAGAAAAACATAATCACTAGTAGATAATAAGAAACTAATGGTTAATTCTGTTAAAATAAACTAAAATATATCTTAATCATTCATTTTTTGTTTCAACTTCACTGAAATTTAAAAGAAAATTGAGAAAAATGAGACAAAAACCCTCAGGATATTTAAATAGGCATGGCACTTTTATTGCTTTATAGCAACCATTCATTTTCTTGGAAAATTTCAGCCAAGCCTACTTTGCACATAGATGTAAGAGATTGAATGCTGACCAACAATAAACCATCTGTAGTCCAATTAGAGCAACAGAAATTTTATTATAACTTTATGAATGAGATAACATCATTTTTGTATATATTAGGATTTTTTCATATAAATAAAAAAATTTATAAAAAGTACTGTTAAAAATTAATAAAAGGAAGTAAGAACAAGTTAATAAATATAAAATATTAATAAAAATGACAATGTTTCAATGAATTCATGTAATTTTTTTAATAATTTATATGGCATAACTTCATTCAACAGAAGTTACATGACTTATGGTTTTTCTAAGTAATTTCAGAAAATTTCTGCTGAATTTTTTCATTCATGGTTTATTTTATTCAGAGGACTTGTTGCTATCTAAAAATATCAATTACTTCTTTGGACAGCTAAAATTTCATATAAAACAATGATGTTTTCATCGATTTTGTATATGTAATGAAAAGTTGAGGAAAAAATAAAAATTAAAAAAAAAAAAGAAAAGGTTAAACTATTACAAAGAGAACAAAAATTGCAAAAAATAATTACTTAAAATTTCAAATGACTTCGATCAAAATTAAGCGAGATTTCACAATTTTAATTTTCATATTTTTTTTGCATATTAATTAGGCTTAATTTCAAAACCTAACCAGCATCCAAGAGGTTAACTTGGATTAAATTTAAATTTTGATAGGTTTAATGATTCAGCTGATGCCATGTGCAATCAGATGCAAAAAGGTTTTCATCTATTTCATAGGAGCTGCATGGGTGGAAATTATGATCGATTATACTTGCAGAAAAGCTAACTAAACATATAGAAAGTGAAATGAATTCTTTCATTTGCAAGGGGAACTGCAATAGCTGGATGAGGAGGGGAAAACTGTCATGATTAAGCAAAGAAAGGCAAAGTTTATATAGCATATTATTAAAAGATGGTTTTATAGTTTTATTGTGAATAGTGTGGAATAAATGTTGAACATTTGGAGAAAATATATTTTTTTAAATAGCAATTATAATAATTTTCTTTTATAAAATAATGAAAGTTAAAATTTTTTAAGGATAAACATCGATGTTTTATCTAATGAATGGGTGAAAAATAAAGCTTTAACTGTTGGTTTTATTTAAATAGAATGTTTTGAAATTGTAACTAGATAGTTTCTGGCACAATTGTTTTTGATGTGTTCATTAAATAGCTTTCACATTATCTTTTTTAATTTTGAACTTAAACTTTAAGATTTACTAAAATAATAAATACATGGAGAGCCTATGCATTCAGAGACAAATTATTAGTGTAAAAACTGAATTTTTAATATTTGTTTAAATTTTATAAATTATTTTTAAAATTAACTTTTAAAATTAATTTTTGAAGATTAATTTTAAAAATAAATTTTTAAAATTAACTTTTGTGTCTCACAAAAGTTAATTTTTAAACAAAATTTAAAATGCTTTAAAATAGTGTTTTAAAAATTTGTTTGCTGAAACAGACTGGATGAAGTGAACAAAGAAACATTAATTTCAGAACTTTTTCACTTTTTATTTGTTATTATTTCTAACATGCTATGAAAATCCCTAGTTTGAGTTAGAAAATACTCCAAATGCATACTTACTGTCTTCTCACAGTTTCTACCGAAACTGATAAACCTAATTCTGAACATAGTATTTCTGCCAATTTGAAAGGGCTTTCCTCAGTCTTTTCTATTAGATAAGACTCATCTTGATAAGTTGTTAGTCAAGGTTTTTCAGATGACTTGCAAGGAGCTATAGTCCCTCTTTCATGATACTGTTTAACAATATTCAACACTGTTCTGCTTAACACTTTGACGATACTTACATATCATTAATAATGTGCCTTGTTGCTTATGACGAATGATAATTTTTCTAACATCCTTAGACGTAGGATGAAGCATTGTTTTCTTTAAATACTCCGCAAAAAGCAAAAATGCAGACGACAACAATAATTTTTATTACATGCAGACAATCTTAAATTTATTGCTTTATAATTCAAGTAATACTTATAATTATTCTGTACAAACTTATTATATTAATATTTATAAAGCCATCCTCAGTATTATTATGACAAAGTATTTATAACTATCTATCTAAATTGTTTTTTTTTTATTTGATTAATCCCATCACTCCTTAATCCCCACCACTCCCATTTGCACAATTTATAACAATATGGAAGCATCAATTGCTGCATCTCAGCCAAATCCTGTTCAAACTATTGCATAATGAATCTGTAAATTGAGAGGAAGCTGAACTCCTTCTGGAAAAGTGAAAACCTTTTTGCCACCGACTGTACATATGCTGCTATAGATATGTTGTATACAGTATGGTAATTGTACTGTATCATGTTGTGTCCAGCAGCTATATTATAACTGGATGAAGGTCCTCCTATTAAATATAAAATGGTGATAAAAAGTTTAATTAATCTAATGAAGTATTTCAAAATCAAAACCACATGCTGATTGCAAAAGTTATTTCATTCTAATGGTGCTAATTAGCCAAAACTTCAGAACATCATTGATTTACTTAATTTTTTGTAACTTGACCAGCCTGTGATAGAGTTTAAAAGTTGCTGCTGTCAGGTTTAGAATATCCCAACTGTGATATGTGATTTAATTAACATAATCTAACCTAACCTGTAAGATAATTTTTGGACAAAACTCAAACAATACTATGACAGGAAAATTAATCATATGTATAAATAAATTATTTCTACTGAAAAAATTATAGAAGAGCTTTTGGTTTTTATTAAAATCCTCATCAGCTACATTCAAAAACCAACAAACAAACACATTCCATCAAGCATTCTAAAGAGTGGTTGCTATAGTAACATAATCTAAACATCCAAATGAATAGCTGCTTGAGACAATGAAAGCAATGTATGCTAATAATTCTGCAAGTGTAAGAATAAATGAAGGCATGTCAGAGTGATTTACAATTGAGGAAGGGGTGAGACAAGGATGTGTGATGTCCCTGTGGCTGTTTTAATGTATATATGGATTCAGGTGTGAGAAAAACTTTTTGAAAATGGATAGTTAGAGTAAGTGCTGACTGCTGTATGCTGAAGACACTATTCTTCCCTCCAAGAGTGAATAAGATTTGAGGATTCTTGTTGCCCAATTGAATGAAGCATTTCAGAGGAAACAGATGAGAATAAATACAGAGAAGACAAAATATTTGTGACTGAGAGGGGGTGGAGAATGTATAAGATGTAATTAACATATCTTGTACATTCATTTATATCATATTTCTTCAGCACTTTCCACAGATTACATTCTGTTATATGACTTCAAGATTGACAAAAGCACAGAGTACCTTCTTCACATGGAGATATTTCTCTACAATCATATGCATTGAGAAAATCTGGATGATACATCCTCTTCCACTTCTGAAGTCACACTGCACATCCATATTCTCTCATCAGTCACCCTCTTCACTCTCTCAATCACAATCTTACCAAATATCTTCTTTAACCACACTCAGGAAACTTATAATCCTATTATTCTTCTTGCATTAACCTCTCTCACTCTCCCCCTGTAGATGAGAATAATTACAGAATACTTAATATAATAAGTGTGGATCCAAGTAACTGTAATAATTAATAATTACAGTTACTTGGATCCACACCTTTCATCCAACAATTTACACAAATATCTCATCCATTCCACAATAGACTTCCTACCATACTTTAATATCTTAGCTATGATCCCTCATTCATGTCAAGGATCTTACCACATTTCAATCTACCAATTATACTCCTAGCTTTTTTTTCACTGATTTGCTTATTGTATTCATAGCCAATCATTACATTCATCCTGATCCTTCATTTTAACTCTCATCACTTCTTATGATCTCGTCCAATAGGTTTGTGAAGCTCATATAAACATTTTCTCCATCTATCAACTATCCTAGATTTATTCACAGCAATCTTTTATCTTTTATACCAGACACACTCATATCTTGTCCCCTTCTCAGATTTCTCATATATTTCCAGAATATTTTTTTATTCCCTTCAAAATCGTTCTACAGCTTTTCATCTCTTTCTCTTACCACCTTCTCTTTCACTATCTTTGTACACTTTTTCTTACATTTTCTTATATTCATCTGCCCTCACCGTTCCATTTACCATTCCCAAAAATGCTTTCTTCTTCTCAACTACAGTATTTACTATCTCATTATTATAACATGCATGATCCTTCTTCCTACTCTTTCACTTTATCAGCCACTTCTCTTACAACACTCACTACATACTCCTTAAAGGTATGTTTCCACACATCCTCCACATTCCATATATCCTTATCCACACTATCCAGTTTTTTATACATCATCTTTTCATATATCTCTCACTTCATCTGCAGATCTGCTTTCACTTGCATCTGTACTTCTTTTGTCTTTCTTACATTTCTCTATTCACTCAATAGATTTACCTTAGAGATCACTAGATAATAATCTATCTCTGCACCTCTCATCACTTTTGAGTCCATAACTTCCTCTTCAGTTTTCATCACATACAATCAAGCCAATCATACTCCTTTGATCTCTCTCATGACTTGCCAAGGTGCACTGATAATATACCAAGGAGAATCATGAGAGATATCAGAGAATAGATCACCACTCTATACTTTTCTTGGCCTCTCTCTCCCACACATATCATCTAGACATATCCAGCTTATACTTGGTTTAATCGGTTATTCTTTATCCATTGCTCCATTTGGTCAAACCACCTTAAACTTGATTTAAAGAATACATCTATGAAACTGCTTTTCACTACATATTCTTATTTTTTCATTTGAAACATAATTATACCTCTATCATTTCATACTCTGAAGTATCTTATTTCCATTGCATTCATTATCATACTTTTTATGTTTTTTGTACCCAGATCTCACTCCCAAACATGAAAGTTAAAAATAACATACTACTACAATACACAGCCATCTTGTAAGCAGATGGTGATTGTTGGCTAAATAAGAAAATATTAGAAATAAATGATAATGAATTTAATTAAAACAGGATGATTATGATAAGAAGTTTGATAATTTAAATTTTAATAATTTAATGTAAACTAAAATGAGAAATAATGGAAATAATATTATGTAAATGAGAGAGAGGCATGCCCAGTCTGATATATTATGGAGATGGTGGATGGGATAAATAGTGAGTATGATGATGTATGATACAATTTCATTTTGTTTCAATGCAAGTTGTTGGTATGTTGTCTTTTTTCTTTTTTTTTGTAGCTTACTAATAATAGTAAATGAGTGTACTGCTTTAGATGCTATTGTCTATTTTTCTTTTGGTAAGCTTAACTTTAGTTTTTCAAGAACATTCTGCATGGAGGATATAGTGAGTATGATGTTCATGGGGAAAGACCAGAGAGTGAATTATTATAATCCTAGTAATCTGTGTCTGATAGGCTCTCACCCTTAGCATGCTTTTCAAGTGCATCCATATAGCACATGCAACTTATATTTGCATATCTTATTCACAATTTCTTGTTCATACCATTTATTTATCTATTTACATTTCACACATCCAGTTTCTATTCATATTTTCATTCTGTAATCTTTGTCCTTTATTTATATATAAATCTTTTTTCAATTCTATTTATTTATATTTATTTATTTTGAGTTTCAAAAATCATGATAAAAATTAAAATTTGCTGTGATGGTTATCAGCCATCATAACAAAATTTGCTTTTTAAAAAGTAAAAGTTGTTTTTACAAATCAAGAACTGAAAAAAATTAGTGCAGTTGTTTAAAGCATAATTTGTAAATGAAAGATATATGAGGGGGACCCAAAAATAACTGGAATTTCCTAATAAAAAACATGGACTTTATTTTTTTTAATATAACTTTAATCACCTTCAAAGTACTCTCCATTGGTACTAATGCACTTGTCCAAATGTTCATTCCATTGTAGGAAGACCTTGCAAATTTGGCCTCTTTGATATCTGCTAGCATCATCATGACATTGCATTTGACTTCGTTGACATCGACAAAACGCTTGCCTTTCAAGTCACTTTTCATATGATGGAACAGGGAGAAGTCTGTGGGAGCCAAATGTGGCAAATAGGGCATGTGGGTCAAAGTAGTCTGGGCACAAACTTAGCAGCCACTCGTTGCATTCCCAAATCATCATGCAAAATGCACTGAATGGAGCTCCAGGACAACCCGAATAAGTCTTTGAGTTGGTCGATTCTTCTGCGTCGATCTTCCCTGATGAGATCATGGATTTTGGCAATGTTGTCCTTGGTTCGCACACTTGAAGGACAACTGGAACGGGCTGATCTTCAATGGCCATTTCCCCCTTTTTAAACCGAGAAAACCATTCATACACTTGCGTTTTACTGAGTGCATGTTCTTTGTAAGCTGTTTGCATCATCACAATAGTTTTAGCTGCGTTCTTGCTGAGTAAAATACAAAACTTTACATGCCGCACATTGTTCTTGAGAATCTGCCATTTCTTCGTGTCACGAGTGCACTACAGACACATACAGAACTGCCAGAGAAATCACATGCGTCATTGTTGGTTGATGCCACTTGGAATACTGACTCAGGAGAGGTCCTCCCACAGCCCCCTAAAGGCGCAACCTCGTGCTACAAGTACACGATGTGCAGGAGTATGATTCCGGTTATTTTTGGGTCCCCCCTTGTATGAATGATAAATGGTATAAAATTATTTTGATAAAATCATTTCTCTAATTCTTAATTAATAATAATATTTAATTAAAATATTACATTTGCTGCATCTTCTCTGGCTTTCAAATCCTCCTTCATTTCCTTAATTTTGCTTTTGACCTCATTTAAAATTTCAAGTAACTCTTCATCCAGAATTTTTTTCCCGCAAAAATCCATTATAATATTTTCTAATTGTTCAACATTTTTCATTAAATTCTATAAAAGTTATAAAAATACATATTTAATAATATTTTATCTAAATATTGCAATTAACTGTTATATATAGAAGAAATATTTAACTTACTTTTATTTCTAACAATATATATTGAGAAGTTTCATGCACATTAATACTTTTCCTAAGTTTTTGAAGTTTATTTTCTACATTTTGAAGTTCTAAATTTATAGATTCAATAAAATTACAATTTATTTCCATTTGTTCTGAAACCACAAATTCAGATTCCTTTTCAGAAGCATCAGGTTCCTCATTTATAAAACTCAAATCATCACAAGGGTCTGTTATCATCTCTTTTTTATGCATTCCACTGGATACATTTACTGGCATTTCTACTTCATTTGAACTTTTTAATTTCATTTCATTAAAATCCCAATTATTTTTAGTTTGTAACATTTGAGAATCTTGTTTGTTTCCTTCATACTCTTGATTACTCTTGCTTTCTTTAATAAATTCCAATGATTCAAATAATTCTTCATTTTTTATTTGATCTTTTTCTTTTAAGTTTTTTGATACTTTTGAAGAGATTTCTTCTTTTATCTCATCATTATCATTTTTCACATTCTGAACATTTTCTAAATTTTCTATTTTTGAATTATGAGTCAAACAATCTTCATGGTCTTTTATCAGTACTGTAGATATAAATATATTTTCTCTACATTCAGATAATTCTATATCTTTAGATAACTTTTGAGTTTCATCCTTTTCTCTTTCCTGATCTGTTATTTTTACTACATTTTGTCTAGTTTCCATTTTTTCATTTCTTTCAGTATCTAATTTATCTCTTTTCATTTCAGATTCTAATTTTAAAATATTTTGTTTTTCTTGAAAATTTATTTCTTCAATTTTTGATTCTGCTGAAATTTTCAATATATCATCCTCTTCTGATATTTCTGCTGGATCTTTTTCTTGAATTTGCAATAGTTTTTCTCTTGGTTTATATTTAATTTGATCTAATTTCTGCTCTTCATTTTGAGAATACTGAAATTCTATTGTAGCTTTTATATCATCTTTACATTTTATATCATTATCTTGGTATCTTAAAATATGCATTTCATCTTGTTCAATTTTGTCTTTATCTTTTGACTCAGATATTGTATTTTCAATTATATTTTCTTCATATTTTGATGTCATTGGAATATTTATACAACTAAATATTTCAAAATTTTCACACTGCAATTTGGCTTTATCTATATTTTCAAATTGTTGATTTACTTTTCCAAATGATTCTTCCTTTTGAAGTTTAATTTCATCATTTTCATTATTATAATTCAAACTGAATGATATTTCTTGCTGTTCCTCTAATTCTTTTGGAATTTCTATTTTATATTTAAATTCATTTTTTTCATTTTCTAATTGATTTGAGGAGATTTGTTGTTCAGATTCAGTAAAATCTATTATTGTCATTATATTTTCTTCTAAGCTTTCATCCATAGTTTTCTCTTCATTAATAACTGATTTATCACTGAAGCTATTATCTACATTTAATTTTTCTGATTTTGGCTTTAATAAAATAATATTTGTATCAGTAGCATATAATTCTTTATCTTGGAATGTTACTGTAGCTATTTCTTCTTTTGCTTTGCCTATATCTTTATCAATTGCAGTAATTGCATCTTCTCTAACATCATTAGCATAAACATTTATACCAAGCACCATGGAATTTTCAAAATACTGATCAACAACTTCTGTATTTTTATTAAATGTATTACCATAATTTCCATTTGTATTTTTAATAACAGAATTAAATTCATTATTATTTTCCAATTTAATATTATCTGTTAAATTATTTTGTAAATTATCAAATTCAGTATCTTCAATTATTTCAGTTTCATCTTTTTCAGAAGGAAATGATTCAGTTTTCTTAGTAAATTCATTTTGTGAAATTTTTTGAAAAGTTTGTTTATTATAATCATTTTTAACAGAATTAGTTGGCTTATTTTCAACTAAATAAATTTCTGATTTTTGGAAATTTTGAACAGATTTATAATTTTCAATACCTTTATCTGTGCATTCTTTTTTAATTTCTCCCTCTTCATTTAAATTCTTTTTACAAGTAATTTCTTGATGATTAACATTTTCAGAAAATTTGCTTTTTTTATAATTAATGATTTCATTATTTAAAGAAGAATTGGTACTACTTTCGTTAATTTCTGCTTGAATTTCATTATCTTTAAAATATTTTGTTTCCTTAATTATTTCAGCTGTTTGGTATACTCGTAATGACTGTTCAAATGTTGATGCAAGTTCTTTATTTTCTGTTAAAGATAAAAATAAATCTTGATTTTCTTCAAAGAAATAAGGCTGTTCTGATTTTTCAATTTCTTCATAATTCATTAATTCACATTCACCAATAATTCTTTTAATTTCTTCATCTTCATCATCATCATCATCATAATCAATAATTTCATGAATTTCAGAAGTTTGTAATGGCTCTCTCTGATATTCTCTCTCTTGATGAAATGGAGGTAAATTATTTTCATTCTGAGTGAAATCACTTCCTTGATTTTTTGAAATAGAAATGTTGGTAATATTATTTCTTTCAATGGAAGATTTTAATTTTCTATGCTCAGAATGAGAATCTACTACATTTTCTACAGAATAAGCAGTTCTTTTACTTGAGTTTTGCTCATTAATTATTATTTCTCTCTCAGATTTTTTATCACCAGCTTGTTGTAGGAAAGTATATTTATGAGGTGTAATTTCATTATTGGTTATTAACTGCTGTGATTTTTGGATTATTTGTGCAACAACATCTTGTGCAACAATCCTTATTTGTTCATCAATTGATTTTGGACAAGATAATATCAAATCATGTTGTAAAGCATTTGATGAGTCTTTCTTATATTGATCAGTTTGTAAAGAAGAAAGCACAACAGTTGGCATATCATCATTTTCAATCTGGATCACCTGTGATGTTTGTCCAGCAAACTCAGCACAAGTAGTCCTCCTTAAAACTGATTGAGTTACTTTTTGTGATGTCACTGTTCGAGACATCTGAGTGGATTCTTCTCCAAATTGATAATTTTTTAACTGATTCAGATTAAGTTGTTCTGATTTTATATTAACTACTTGCTCATCTTGTTTAGATTTATTCTGGATAAAAAAAGAATTTTAAAAAAATTAGTCCAAAAATATTTCATGATAGTTTCTCTAAAATTATTCAAATTATTATAATAAAACATCATTTTAGTATTCAATATTTCATTTTATATAAAATTCTATCATATTAGAACATGCAAATTTATATGCATAAATCAATAATGATCACAACCAGTAAAAAAAGATTCAAATTAGACATTCATTAATAAATACCATAATAAGCATAAATTTTTATTGGGAAAATGACTATTTTTATTAAAATTTGCAAAAATTCAAATTATATATTTTAATAAACCTACTAGGAGGAATATAATAACCAAATAATTCCAGCCTAATATCTCTAGTGACCAAATTTGGAGTTAAACTGTAATTTAATAATTAATTAATTTAAATTTAGGCTAGGATGGTACCTTCTATTATTTAATAATTGAGCTACAATTTTTATTATTCTGAAATTAAAAATCATACCACCGACCCAGAATTGAATTGGGAACTTTGGGTTACTGTCCTAACATCTTAACCAATTAGACTATTATTGCCTCAGACAGAATTCTATTTCAGGAATCTTATATTATAATTAATTTAGCTTATCAGACTAGGATCTGGAAGTGTTATGTTAATCTAATCCAATAAATTAATCATAATATAAGCAATAAGTATCCTAAAAAATAAATCTGCCTGAGGCCGCAGTAATCTAATTGGTTAAGACATTGGGATGATAAGCCAAAGTTTCTGGTTTGACTTCAGACTGATAGTATTATTTTTAATTTCAGGAAAATAGTAAAAATTAGAGTTCAATTATTAACTAATAGATGGTGCCATCTTAGCCTAAATTTAAATTAATTAACTATTAACTCAACATATGGTGGCACTGTAGCAGCATTGATTAATAAATTAATTATTAAATTACAATTTAATTTCAGATTCAGTTACTAGGAGTATTTGACTGGAATTATTTTGCTAAAATTTATAACAGTATAAAAATAATCTAATGAAACAAAATATATGAAGTTATTTAATTACACAAGTATTGTATTCTGAACTAATATATGTTTATTATTTATACACAGATTATTTTGATAAAATCTATACAAAAATTTAAAAAAGTTACTGAAATGAATAAGATAAAATGCTTTAAAAATTTTATTTAAGTTTACTTTTAATATAAGAAACTAATATACTTTATTCATGTTTATTTGTTAATTTATATAAATTTTTAGATTAAAATATTTTATCTGATGATTTTAAATAACTGCCTTTGCTCTAAATTGAAAATTGTTATTAATTTTTTGATATTTTTCATAAATATAATTTTATATCATACCAGTTATAGTATCTATCTCATTCAATTGTGTATTAACTGAATATGGATAATAGAGATTGTTCATATGAATAAGTAATAATCTTACAAAACAGCACCTATAATCTAATAGAAAATAAACTTTATCTAGTATATATATATTTATAATTTTTTCATCTTACTGGTTAAAGGAATTCTGTATAAGTAGAAAGTTTCTATAATTAATTCATTCTATTTTTCCTCTTCATAACTGTTATTTATGCCAAAAATTTACCTTTATAAATTTATTAACTAATATTTAATACTTCAATGCTTTAAAAAATAACTACTACTACAAAAATATGTTTATTATTATATTACAAATCCTACAGTTCAACGTAATTTTAGCTTTTACATTTTAATCAAAACAAATACCAATTTTATATAAATTTAAAATTTTTTTATAAAATAAATATTAGTAGTAAATATAATTGTAAAATGTTATTTTTAAAAACTTTGTCTGCATATGATTATTCAAAAATTTTTACTCAAAAATAATTTTATAATTATTCATAGAATTAAAAGTATGAATAATTATAAAATCATATTTTGAAACTGTAACTAAGATAAATATCTTAATAATTTTAAAAAATTAAATTAAAATATTCTCATATAAGTAATTTTTAAATTTGTTACATTATTTTAAATCATTATGGATATTGTTAATCAAGATTTTAGAAGCTAACACTGCCAAATTAATCCCTTGATATTTTTAATGGAAATTTTAATAATTTGAAAGAATTTAAATTAATGTTAGTGCCATTTCATAATTAATAAATATATAAATGATTAAACAAAGAATGGTGGCATTTAGGAATTAACAATTAAATCAGAATTTTTAATTAATTTATCTGAAGAAAAAATCTCTCTCACCCTGGGATTGAACTAGGGGCCTTTTGGATTACCGTCTCAGTATCATAATCTCCAGATCAGTGAGGCTTTTTTTTTTTTGCATATTTTATGCCCCCTTTCCAATCAGGGAGATTACTAAGGGGGCCACTGAGGCTATTTAGCAGATTAACTCTTTCAGACATTCATATTAATTTAGAATTACTTTTTTGATTATACATATTGGACTCTGCCAACAGAACTATTGCTGACCAGGTCTGGAATATCATGATTTTAATTCTTTCTAGAAATTATAATTATTTAATTTTTGAAATAAATCATTTGAATGAAAAATAATTCACAGTTCTATAAGTCTGAATGCAGGACAATACTTTTATGAATTTAAATGTTTAATATAATTAAATTCAAACTTAATAAGCTCTCTTATTTTAAACTCAATAGAGTCAGTAAATCAAAAACATTATGAGGAAGTTTTTATTCTTAAAATTTTTTTGGCTACTTACCAAAAATGCTCATGAGAATAACATAACAACTTACTCACTGTGCTTTTAATTTGTTGACCATTTATTGATTTAAACTAATAATAGAAGGTGATAAATATTTGATGCATCTCTTCAATATATCAAAACATTGTTAATTATTAAGAATAATTTCTTAGAAGAGATAATTATTTATTTTTTATTTATTTTTAATATCAAAATGAAACAAATTTCTTTTTCTTTATTAGTGGGATATTTGATGTTACGGTGAATTTCAGAAAATAAAAAATAAGTATATAAAAATCTGAATCTTTTAAGGAAGTTTACGATTTTATGTTTGGCTGCGGGTTGGACAGCCCTGCAGTATAGTATATGTACCATAATTCAGTACTATATAGAAGATCTTATTTTAATCATTATTTTTTCTCTCCTATATCTTTCTATCATATCAATTATATTTAATTATAAGTCTAAAATGTTTTTTTTTTTGAGTTAATAATATATTGAGATTACAGATTTCTTATATAGAATATTTTTTTATATCACCATCATTATTTTTAAAATAGTATTCAATACAAATGAATATTGAAATATAGTAAATATATAAGAGAAATCTTCAAACTTTTAAAATCTAAATATTTAAACTAAACATTGTTATTACATATTTTAATAATTTGAAGAATTTAATACTTTCAAAATAAATATATATTTTTCAATAATATATACATTATCTAAAATAATAGTCATTTTCCTAATAAAATTAATTTAAAAATTTGAGCATATCAAATTTATATAATAAAGTAAACTATAATAAAAATTCACTTCATAAGATATTATAATATTAAGCTATTTCTGATATTTTTCTCATAAAATTTACATTTTATAATAATTTTGATCATAATTTATCAAACAATATATACTAATGATATCATAATTTAAAAATTTCAAAGTTTTTATTTTGAATAAAAATTTGAAATGAACTATTACTTTGAAAAATAATTACTGTATTTTTTCAACTGAAAAGTTTTCAATCTAATTTAAAATTATGTTATTTGTATGTAATTTGAAAAATTCATAGTAAATTAAATTATAAAAAAGTTAAATAATTCTAGAATTTATATTAAAATGATTAAATTAAAAAGATATTGATATATTATTTTCAGCATTATTTAAAATAAGAACAAAATTGATTTAAGTTCCATAGTTTACAGTTATAATGTTCATTTTAATATTTTTTGAATTAATAATTTTTATATAATTGAATTAAACTGAAATAAAATATGAAAAAAATAGTGATATATAATGCAAATTTAACAAGAAAAAAATCAAATTTCTGTATTAACATTATTTGTGAACTTTTTAAAATATCAACAAATACTTTTAAATATTTAATAATGAAAACTTTTTCATTCATATATGAATTATCTTTGGAAAATTTAGCAAAAATTAATTTCAGATTGCATAATATCTTAAAGCAAATCTTTTCATAACTAAATTGTATATATACATATTATATAATTTAAATGATTATTTGAATATAACTTTTCAAAAATAAACAAACTAGTATATTAATAAAGCAGAGTTATATAATTAAGCTGCATTACCTTGTACAGTTGTATTATCTGGCACTGGAGCACAAAGTTATTTCATTTGGAACTATGTCAAGATAATAATATACTCTTGGCTTAATTATACAACTGTTTTATTTTAATGTATGGTATGTTTATTTTTAAATTTTAATCAAATATTTAGCACACTATTAAAAAATTTAAAAAATGAAAATATTTGTTTTATGATTTGAAATATTGCAAAATTAATTTTTGTTATATAAAATGAAGATAATTCAATTATGAATTAATAAATGTTTTCAATATTAAGTATCATTAAAATTTATTGAATAATTTTAAAAAGTTCTTAAATATCCTGTGAAATACATAATTAATTTCTAAAATACAAAGCAATATAAATTATTAAAATAATAATTTCAAATTCTAAAAACACTATGTACATATAAAAAAATTCATGCTTAAAATAATTCTAATGAATCATGCATTTTGATGACAAAAAAGTTTTTAAGCTGCATGCTGTAATTTGTTAGTTGAACAGATCAGATAAAGGTAAATTTCATGATTGATTAGATTCCAATTAGTATTACTGTTTATTTATTTCATCATGCTTTTCACAATAAAAATTTGTGCAAACCTGTGAAGTAGTCTCTTCATCATCATTTTGTAACTTCTGATCTTTGGAACTAATGGATTTAAATGGTGATTTACTAATATCTTCACATATGTTTTCTAGAACTGTTTGCTTATATATTATTTTTGAGTTTTCATTATTCCTAGGAAATTTACATAAATGGGTTTCTGCAGCATTAACATCCTTATTAACAATGGATGTAGACACATCTTGAGTTACATTTATTTCTTCTTTCACAGTATAACAATCATTTTTAATATTAACACAATGTATATCTGAATGATTTAATGGAAGATGATCTGTTTGATATATTTCAGTATTAAATTTATCTACAGTTTCAATTACATCACATTCATTTTCAGTTAATGATAACTGAATAGGTATATTTTCTTTAAAATGCTCTTCATCTGTCTCAATTTGACTATCACTATTTTCATTATTTTTGACATGAGTAAAAATTGATGATAAATCATTTTTTCTGAAAATATTTTCTAATAAATTAATTTTTGAAACACTGGAAATTTCATTGTTTGATATGAAATGTGAAGCTTTTTCTTTTTCTGGCAAATCAAATAATAATTCTGGAGATGGAGGAATTGATAAAATTCCCTCTTTGGCCAAACTTGAAAGACCAGAATCTGATGTTCCAGATGGAGATGCATAGCCATCAGAAAATATAGCAGAATGTGGTCGGTATTCTGATACTTGGAGTAAAACATCTCCTACATTGTTTGTGAAAGGTAAATTAATTGTCTTTTGTATTAGAAATGGATTATTAATCAAAGGTAAAGTATTAATTTTTTTGATTTTTTTCTGTTTATTCTTTTTAATTTTAGTAGATGTTCTTGATAAATTAAATTCTAAATAACTGTCTTTAAATTCAATTGGTAATGTAGATTTTTCACCAGAATTTGAAGCAACTGAAATTAATTCAGAAGAAATATTAGAAGGATTTTCTATTATTTCTTCTGTATGAAATAACTTTTTCTTTTTTTTCTTCTTTTTACATTTTTTTGATGTACTTGCATTATTTATATTATTTACTAAATTTGAGGGAATTTTTATATTTTTAATATCCTTAAAATTTTCTTCCTTTAAATCTGTTTTGGTCACAATATTAACAACTGTTTCATCTTCTATAGTTTGATTATTCATATCATTTATTGTATAATTAAATTCTAACTGATTATTACTAGTGCTGCTGTTAATGATTTTTTTTTTATTTTTCTTTTTAGATTTTCGTCTTTTATTTGAAATAATTGTTTCATTTTTATTATTTAAACAGATTTGTGGTAAAGTATGCAAGGTATGCATACCACTATCTGCTTTAGGAGGAAAACTGATGGTAAAACTGTTATTATTGCTGCCTCTGTTCAACAGGTGTGTTTTTACACCCTCCTCCATGTTGAACAGAGGCCTATACGCGTTTTTTTGATTCTTATTACCATTGCTTTGTCCTAAAAAAGATTTATCCTCTTGATCATCTTTTTCTTCTTCTTCAACTTGTTCCCACCAATCTTTCTCATCCAATTTTGGACGAGTTCGGTGATCAGAAGCCACCTCTAAAAAAGACTGCTGGGCTCTTTGAGGATCATCATCCTCTTCTGTTACATTTTTTTCTTCAAATTCTTTTGATACTGTCTCTTTTTTAGTTGAATATGAATGCTTTTGAGTAGAACTTATCATAGGAGAAGGAGGTGTTTTTTTCTGCAACTGCGGATCAACTTTTAAAGAAAAAAATGGAGATGGACTTCTTCCTCTTCTATCAAGTGTAGGTGATCCAATTACAGCAGGCAGTGGACTTCCTATTCTAGCTACTTCTGCATAAGTTAATTTCCTAGTATCTGGTGAATCAGAACGTGATGAGTCAGTAGGAATATAAGTTTGAATTTGTTTTTGAGTATGTGTAGTCTGACTATGAGATAATTGTCTTTCTTCTCCAACTTTACGTAATGTTTCCACAGAGTGTGAAGATGATTTAGAAGATTCTGATGATTCTTTAATAATGAATGATTGCATCTGACATGAAGGTTCTGAAATAATTTGTTTTGAAGGAAAAACTTCAGAAGTTGATTGTGAAATGAACATTTCTGAAGACTGAAGTTTTTCAGGAATATGAAATGCAGAATGAGATGCATCACTAGGAATACAATGTGATTGCATCATTTGATTAGATGATGATTCTGTTTGTTTGGGGAAAATTGGTTCTGGTTGAATAAAAGATAATTTTCCATTAGTTTCTGAAGGGCAAACTGGACAATCTGTTGTAAATGTCTGATGAGAAAATTTCGACATTTCTTGTTTTTCAACAGTACTTTCTCCTTCAGGAGTTTTGATAATTTCTTTTTGGTATGATGACATCATATGCCCATCTGGTGTTGGAGAACTTACCAATAAGCGTTCTCGTTGTTGTGGTGTTGTTGGAGTACTTGGAGTACTAGGTCTAGGACTAGCACGTCCTGATACAATATCAGCATATGATGGTTTGGAAAGAAAACCACTAGCCCATGTTGGCGATTGACCTTGATCAGGTGAAGAAGAAATTGGTGAAAAGCGAATATCTGTTTTTGGACTTGAAGGTGAAGATGCAGAAATGTCTCCCAATTCAGTGGTTACTTGTATTTTCTTCAGTTTTTTTCTTGCTCCTGTGTATTTAGGAGATTCTGGAGTTTGAGATATTATAGGTTCATCCTTTTCAATTATTTCTTTACTTTCAAGTACAAGTCCTTCAGGCTTTATAATTTGAGTTTTAATTAATTTTGATTTAACCTGATGGGAATATGAAATTGTTTCAACAGTTGATGTAACTTGACTTGTAGTATCTTCTTTAGGATATCTAGGTAAATTATCTGAAACATTCATTTGAACTGTAATATCTGGTGTTTTCTTATCAAAATCACTTTTCCTTTCATCTTTTTTCATGTTATCTTTTGTCAATTTACTTTCTATTAGAGGACTAGCTTCTCGTGAACGTAATACTAAAGGACTAAGCCTTCCTGAAGCAACAGCAGCATAAGAAAGACGTGGAGATTCTTCAGTCTGTATATATGATATAGGTGAATGTCTTACTTCTTGATATCTTTGCCCTGGAGATATATTTGGTGATGGTTCACGACTAGATGAAGGAATGTAAATTTTTGGAGGTTGCGGTATAGCCAGAGTTGTTGATGGTAATGGTTCTATATGAAGTTTGTATAGTTCTTTATCAGGTATTCTTGTTTGATTAAGTTTTTTAATACGTTCTTGTAAATCTGAAATCTGATGTTGATATTTCTTGATTTGATCTTTTAAAGCCTATTATGAATGGTATTTTTATAAAAATATTAAAAAATAAAAATATAGTTGTAAATAAATAAACTAAATATAATAAAAAAATATAAAAATAAAAGAAATATAAAAGTAATACATACATACAAAACACAGAAATAATATATTCTATTGCTATATTATTTTGTATTAGGAAATAAAAATTTTTAAAAATATTTAACAAAATGTATAGTAATAAATTAAATAAATATAGTAATAAATACACCAAATTAACAAATATACACAAAAAATATCTATTACATTTGTGGATTATTTTAAAAAAATTAATAATTGTTTTAAATAAAAAGTGATTTTTTTTTGGCATCAATCTTCCCATTTACTTGCCTGAAAATGTTTCCTAGTTTAATAGAAAAGAATATAAATGATAATACCATTGATAGACTGTAGTTTGTATTTGACATTTTTGAGTTTCATTTAAAATAATAATGTTTTCAATTTGAATTGAATAAAGGTTTGACCCAATCTCTCTATGTTGGACACCTCTCTAACTTGAACACATTTTGAACGAACCAAATGTATCCAACTTAGACAGGTTTCACTGTATTAATATATTTTGAAAGGAATAGTGAATAGTTAATAGATGAAAGATAGAACTCTTTAGTTGCTTGTGACATATCAAACAGTGTCATTTTTTTTTTTTTATATGAAAGAACTACATAGTTGGTAAAGTAATCATATAATACCATGGTTGTAAAATATTTAAAATCCTTTCAATGATTATAATGTCATTCATGTAAGACAAACAGTTTCAGAGATATTGGCAAAGAATCTTGCAAGATAAAGAATTGGAAGATTATTGGGAGAACTTTAGTGGTCTTGAGAGCGAAGATGAACATGACTTTAGTGATACAGATGATATTCATGATCCTTCGTTTGTTCCCGAAAGAACATATGATGATAACCAAAATAACTCTGATGATGAAATAAATATAGAAATTGAATCACTAGAAAATCAAATTCATGATCAAATTCATTTTCAAGACAAATTAAACCCGCCATCTTGTTACAGAACAAGTATCTGGTAAGGAAGAAAGTGGCAGAAAGGGTGTACGGGCTAGGAGTAGTAGTAGTAGAATAGGGAGGGGCCTGTTTCAGCCCAAGCACAGCGTAGTAGTAGTGAATAGGGAGGGGCCTGTTTCAGCCCAAGCACTGCGACCAACATAGGTCTATTGTGCACCCCCAATCAAATCATCCCAGAAGAAGTCCCGTCTTTTCTATTGTGCACCCCCAATCAAATCATCCCAGAAGAAGGCCTGTCTTAGAAAAAACGACAGTATATTCTTTCCCCCAATCAATTCATCCCAGAAGAAGACCTTGTCTTAAAAACAACGACAGTATTTTCCTCAATGGGACAGTAGCAAGATCCTCCGGAACAAACTCAATGGGACAGTAGCAAGATCCTCTGGAACAGGAAAATACATCCCCAACAGAAGCAAGATCCTCGGGAACAGGAAAATACATCCCCAAGAGATCAAGCCTAAGCCATATCCTCCAGAACAGGAAAATACACATCCCCAAGAGATCACGCCTAAGCCACGAAAGGGCTACACATTCATTCTTCAATGGGACAGAAGTAAGATCCTCGGGAACAGAAAAATACATCCCACAATGGGACAGAAGCAAGATCCTCGGGAACAGAAAAATACATCCCCATAGATCACGCCTAAGCCACGAAAGGGCCACACATTCACATAAAATATGAACAGGAGTTTCCTCCTCATACTGACATTTTCTACACATGGGGATGTAGCAGCCCAATCAAGTGAAGCTGTCTTCTGAGATGACAGTGCCGTGTAAGTACATTTTGTGAAAATTTTTCTTGTGTCCTTCTACTTATTTTACAGAGTGTATTTTAAATGACTAACATTCTTGTATCAAATGATAAGAACCTATAATGAGATGATATAATACCTTTAAAATTAATAGACATGTACCTTAAATAATTATGAGACGACAAAGATAATATTCAATACAGAAGTAAATCCACAACAATGACCATAGAAAATTGGACAATTGAAATGGTGGAAAAATACAAATACTTAGGCCAAGTAATCACAACATAAAGAGAACAAATGAGAGAAATTCAACATAGGATGCAATTGAGATGTCATGCATGCTGATGATATAGCAACTTCCTAAGAGACAATAGGATATCAATATGCCTTAAAAAGAAAATCTTCAATATGTGCATATTACCAGTAATGACATATGGCTGTGAAACATGGATCATTACAAAGAAAATGGAACAAAAACTAGCAACAACCCAAAAAAGAATGGAAAGATACATGTTAGGATTCACCAGGAGAGACTGCAAAACCAACACCTGAATAAAGGAACAAATCAAAGTAGAAGATATAATGATAGCAGTTAGAAGCAGGTAAGTGGTGTTGGGCAAGCCATATAGAAAGATAACCAATAACTTTTTTTTTGCCTTGGAACCGATTAGAAAAGCATTAAATAAGAACGATAAAAAACTCCCATACACAAGAACTACAACGTACATTATAATTAAAAATAATAAACCGTGACCACAGCTACAACTAAGCTTACACAGCTAAACTTATTTTAAGTTAGTAAAAGACTTAAAGAAAAAAGACCACAGCTACAAACAAAAGCCAAGATCTATATCATCTCATTATATAACTTTGATATGAAAAGAAAAGAAGTTTATGTAAGAAGCACAACATGATCGCTTAAAGTCAGACTAGCAGAACACAAGAATAATATAGAAAAGGGGGAGTTTAAAACAGCACTTGTAAATAGTAATACTGTATATAGTAATAATGTCATGATACGCTGGGATGAGGCAAAAATTGTGAGAACGGTAAGGTCCGTAGAAGAGATCAAATGGGCGGAAACAATAGAAATCATAAACTTTTCCCAAAAAATGCATGTGATAAATGATAATATTCCTGAACAGATCCTGGTGCCATGGTTTTTGGAAATGCACAAATAATGTTGATTACAAATAATTATAATAATAATTAAAGTCCCTTAATGACAAAACAATAATTATGTATAAATTATCTAAGAAATTAATTGATACTACATAGTATAGAATAATATATATATATTATATTTTAATCGTTTTCTATATGTAATTCGAATTTTAAATTTAAATGTATTCTAATGATTCTTTCTTGTTTATGTAAAGAACCGCTGATGATGGCTTAATTAAGCTGAAAGTCCATCGGAATAAAACTAAAATTTATTTATTTTTCACTTAATTGAGCTGTTCAATTATTCCATAACTTAACCAATAACTGTTGGACAAAGAGAATTACAGAATAGCAACCAAAGCAAGGGGAAAAACTTTCTGGCAAACAATGGAGAAATGACTTAAGAAAAGTAATCAGTTCTCAATGGATGCAGATTGAACAAGATAGATACATATGAAAACAAAAGAAGAAGGCAAATATATCCAGTAGTGGGTGCAGTGACATAACAGCTTTTTTTTTGGATGGGCCAAGGGTAGGCCACACTGATGTGAAAGAACATTCTCCTGTATGCGCTTTATTAAATCGTATTTACGTAACAGAATGCTTGATGATCGGTTAAGCAATTTAGCAATCGTTCATTGAGAGAAAAATTGCAAAAGCTCTCAATTTGGACAAGTAATCGTCGTTTCGCGAAAAATCGCAAAAGCTCTCGATTTGGACAAAGTAATCGATCGTTTTTGCATCATTAAGTAAAAATCACCACATAATTTTGTATTGAGCTGATATCAAATAAATACTCAAGAATACATAAAAAACAAGCACTATTTGCAGTAGAATAAAATGTTTATTTTAACTAAAGATTCCGCAAACATTTTCGGTCTATGACCATCATCGGGTGGCGTTCTAATACATAGCATGTTATATATTAGAACTCCGCCCGATGATGGTCGTAGACTGACGACGCGTAACCTACATTTTAAAACTTTAAAAATTAAAAAAAAAAATTATTAGGCCCTCCAATTTAAATTTGTTTCCTATTAAGAACTTTTTTTTAATTTTTAGTAGGAGAAATGATTTTAAAACTGTCCTAATTATTCTAAAAATAATTAGGACAGTTTTAAACGGAATCTTTAGTTAAAATAAACATTTTATTCTACTGCAAATAGTGCTTGTTTTTTATGTATTCTTGAGTATTTAAGTTAAGCAGTTGTTTTAGAAAGTTGTGATATCAAATAAATATTTATATTTATCAGTATTTTGAAACTTTATTTTTTCCAGCTAATCGCATTAATTAAGTACTGCGTAAAATGTGCAAAGGACGTATAATCGCATTAATTAAGTACTGCGTAAAATGTGCAAAGGACACGTTTTCTCGCAGCTTATAAATAAAGATTTTTTATGCTATTAGCGTGAAGATTATGTGTGGAGAAATTATACTTGTGGTTTTTTTATTTTCATTTTTACGGAATACAAGGCTGCTTGGATTATGAGGAGTTTAATCTATTCGGTTGTAAATTTTCATTTTTGCAAAACACAAGGCATCTTGGGTTACGTGGAGTTGAACTCTTGCTGTTTTCAATTTTACGTTTTGGGTTATATATTCAGGTTGGGCCAGCACATGGGTCAGAACTTTCAATGCATGGGCCATGGCCCACCCTGGGCCCACCCGTAGTTACGTCCCTGAGTGGGTGAAATAGAAATGATGATGATGATCTCAAATAATAAGGAATAACTGTGTGAAATTTATATATATGTGAAATTTGAATGTTCTATGCTATATAGTTCTTGAATTATGTTGATGAAAAAATATACATAATAAATACTGTGCATGCAACCAATTTTAAAAAAAAAAAAAAATTGAAAAATGAATAAATGTATTTATAAAGTGGCAGAATATCAATAGCCTTAATAATAATAATATTTTAGACAATGAATTTGCTAATATTTTAATTCACATATATATATGAATTAAATTATTTATTTATTGTTTATATATATTTCTTTTCTTTATAAATTCTTATAGAATTAGCAAGCAAGTAAAGCCTCTAATCTCCTAATAAAATAGTTTTGATATGTTGTATAAATTTCAATAGCTGTTTACTAAAAAATAAAATTTTTTTTTTTTATTTTATATTTTTTGTTTGCAATGTGAGAATAAAATTGTAGTTTCAAGATCTTGTTTTTTCCTAAGTAAATCCTGTTCTTATCTGAGTAGTTTAAGGTACAGTTGATTCTTGTTACTTGCAGTAGTTAGGTTCTGCAAATTCTTCATGAATACTGAATTAGCAAATACTGAACCATTATGCCTATGAGAAATATAGAGTTAGGTTCCTGCGAATGTTTCATCTCAACATTTTCATCCTTGCTTTTATCTGTGTTTTTCTGTTTAAAGACACCTTATTTAATGTGTTTTACAGTACTTATGAATAATTACAATAGTGTACAGTACTATATATGGTATTATAATTACAGTAAAATCTTTATTTAATTTTTTAAAACACTAACTTTGTAGTAAATAAAATCTTAATTTTGATGAGCAGTTGTTTGATGTTACAAGATATTTGGTGTGGCAGCTGACACATGGTCGCCATAGTCTAGCTGGTTAAGGCGTTGGGGCGTTAACTCAAAGATCCCGATTCGATTCCGGTGCGGTGCAAAATTTTATTTCGAAGAATAAACTTATATTATTATAGTTTAATCATTAATTACTACGGTCTCGGCATTCCTGCTGAACCGCTCTTCCGATCTCATTAATTACTAGATGGCCGCAACCTTAGTATGTAATTATAAATTATTTAATCATTAATTCAATAGATGGTGGCACCATAGCTCTAATTCAAAAAATAATTATTTTTCTAAATATAATTTAAAACTTTATCTGCCAGGGGAAGTTTGGCTTGTTCATTATTAATTTGACACATTGTCTTCCTGAATTGCGTTGAAGACTGCATCAACCTTGTCTGCATCATTTTTTGCCTCAGATTTTTTAAAATCTCGACATAAGGAATAAATGCTCGGGAAGTTAAGCACCTAAATTTGAAACTGCATTTAAGCATAGGGTCACATTATTCTATGGGAACTGCAGATGATAAGAACAGTTTTTTTGTCCTACCTGTAATCTGTGGCGTGAACAAGGATAGGTAATAAGACTTTTCAGGCAGAATGACACAGAGACTATGAATAATATTTATAACAGTATTTTCGCCACTCAGTGAGAATCTGTGAATAAGTGCGAAAATCAAATTTGTGGTTACAAATAAATGTTCGTGAATAGTCAAATACACAAATAGGGAATCCACAAATATTGAGAATCAACTGTATTTATTTTATAGCTGTTTATTGTAGAATATTTTTATACTAGTTATTTCAAACAGAAATAAGAAGTCTATAAATTCTTAAGTTTTAGGTTTAATACTTTATTATATTCATTTCAATAAAATTTAAAAACTTTATTTTAAATCAAAGTAATTTCATAATAGATAAAAAAAATAACATTTTTCTTTATGCAAATCGATTCTAAGCAGAATAATTTTTTAGATTCATCTGATGAATTGGCAGATAAAACAGATGGTTCATATTTAGTTCATGAACATGCTGCAAGCAATAGTAGTTCAGAAAAACAAGTCCAACATCGATCAAATACTACTGTTCATGTTTGTTGGCATCGCAATACAAGTGTTGGAAAAGAAGATTATAAACGAGCTTTAACAGTATTTATAATTTATATTAATAAAATTATAATTTAAAATTAGTTTCTCTGTGTATTTTAATGTCTTAAATAAAATCATTTTTATTAATTTCTTAATAGCAATATTTGAGTGGCTATTTATTAAGAAAATTTAAAAACAGTAGTGGATGGCAGAAACTCTGGGTTGTGTTTACTAATTTTTCTCTGTTTTTTTATAAATCATATCAGGTTAGTTAAAAATACAAATATTAATTATTTAAAATATTAATTTATATAACTAAATTTTAATCTTTTTTTTTTTTAATATTTAAGGATGATTATCCATTGGCAAGTTTACCCCTCCTTGGATATAATATATCAATCCCAACTGAGCAAGATAACATCAATAGAGATTTTGTATTTAAATTGCAATTTAAAAATCATGTTTATTTTTTTCGTGCAGAAAGTGAATATACGTTTGAAAGGTAAGTTAAAATCTTAGAAGCTTTTGAATATTTGCCAAATTAATGTACTTAATTAACCCAGTCATAATTAACAGGTGGATGAACATCATTAAAGGTGCTACTAATTGAATGAATGTCCAATATATATTGAAGTCCTTCACTTAAGTGGCACTATTTGACTAATCTTGACCCGCCAAAATCTCATTCTTCATGATAGAACCTGCCATTTTTAAAAATTTTCATACTTCAACATATCATTATTAACATATTTACCATTTTAGAATTCATGACATAACCCAAATATGACAATTACAGTAATGAACTATATTGTTAAATATATTATAGGAAAATTTTTTAGCGAGGCAACTTTGTTGTCTTTTTTTGTGTTGTTATGTTAGAAAAAGCCATTGGGCAATAATAAATTTCTAACAGTGTACAAATATTTGAACATATTATGCCTTTTACACATACCTTTAATTGAGAATATCAAAAAACTTTTATGCATTTATATACTGTAATCTAGGGCTCAATATTTACCTGGTTGTTGGAGCTCACAGATAACTGAATGATAAAAATTTTTCTTGTTGCACTGTGCTTTCATTCTTATTGCCTCATAAAAATTAAAAATTGAAAAAGAAGGCAAAATTGTATTTCTCTAATTATGTAATAAAAATATATGTAAAAATTTTTTATTCATGTTTCATATTATAATATGTATACGGATAATTATGATAATTCTTAATTAAATAAACAAATTATAAATTTTGTTGCCATTTTTCTTGTATTACTTAAATATAAAATATTTTAATCACTTTTTTTAATTTTGTTTTAAAAAACATTTTAAGAACCATGATAAATCTCGTGTTATAAGTGTACACGTGCGCTCAGGCATTTCAGATTTATAATATGTATAGATTTATTACTGATAAAATTATTTATTTGCCAAAAAATAATTATTTAATGCAGTTTTTAAATTTAAAACCAATAAATTATAAGCAATGAGAAAATTATTGTCGACACCGATACCTCCTTAACAAAGCAACAAATTCCTGCGATTTCTGATTGATGTAAGAATAACGGTTTGAAAAACCAGGTCAAATAATCAATAAAAAATATAGAATTCGAAAAAACCGCGTTATATCGAAATAGCGTTAAACGGAGCAGCGTTAAGCGGAATCTTACTGTATACTGTATTGTTTTTAATACTGTGTTCGAATTTTTTAAATTATTTTAAAAATTTATCATACATTTTACGGATATTAACAAGTGTCCATATAGGTAGTCAAGCATTCTAAAACTCTGTCTGGTTTCACCCATTTAAAAGTAAAAATTTCCATCCGTTACTGATTTAAATTATCAGAAATTTCGAAGTGGAATAAATCTCTTTTTTTGCTATAGCAACTATAGCAACAAAGTTTGATTAATTTTAATTGTTAGAATTGTATGTAGAAATTTTAGTTATATTTGTTATTTAATCCAGCAGCTTTTTACACTTGATTTTCGTTTTTTTATTTGTCATATAATCTCTTTTTAAATTTCTTGCTGTCTCTGAATTGCTGAAAGTACTGAACTGAAGGACTGTGACTTTGGTAACGTTATTCTCGAGGCTCTTTGTTGGAAAGAGAACAGCGTGCGATGGGTGCGATGTAAAAATGTAATGATTCGCGAATGCTCTTACCATAGAATTACCCTACAGCAAAAACAAAAATGGACAACAAAAATAGACAGTCATTTAATAGATTGAGGATTACATTCCTCATCCAGTGTTTATTCACGGTCAATTTTTTTTTACATATTTTACGCCCCTTTACAACCAGGGAGATTATTAAGGAGCGGAAACCAGTTCTAACCACGGACTGGAGAGGGGACGGATAGTGAAGGATGGGGATCGCCGGGCCAGGTCTAGCACCCCGAAAAAACTTTTCAGGAGTTATCAGACATGGGTCCTCCTGCGTGGCACGCCGATTCACGGCCTGCCACGCAGGAGTTTTATGTTATCTTTTCTAGGATAAAAAGTTTTGTGTCAAAGTTTTTGGAAAAACTCAAACACGAAATTCTGTATATAAAGAGGATTAAATTGTAGCAAACTTTTATTAAAATATCCAAAATGTTTATAACCGCAAAAATTTGCGGGTTTTCATCTCAAACACGAAATTCTGTATATAAAGAGGATTAATTGTAGCAAACTTTTATTAAAATATCCAAAATGTTTATAACCGAAAAAATTTGCGGGTTTCAGCTAGTTTTATATATATTGATATTAATTTTTTGACAATAGATGGCGCTAAGTGTCACAGTAAGGGGACAACTGATAACTTACCTGCATTACAATTATTGGATTTTTACAGAATTACTTAGCTAAAACAATTATTACTGTTTATGATACAGGATACAGTTCAGTATCAATTTATGTTCAATTGGTAGCTTTATATCATAATTTTTCATTGGATATTTTATTTTAAAGGAAATTTTATGTTCTATATCCATAATTACGATGGTGAAATATTACATATCTCAAAAGAAATTTGTTTATATTTTATCACACAAAGAAATTACAACTATTCATAATGACGTAAACTATTATATGTTTATCCAATATTATGTAATAATAATAAGTAATACAGTATTTAAAATTACACAAAAACCTGTAATATACACAAATCTTTTATTTGTTGCAATTTTAAATGAAATTAAGCCATATTGCATTATTTCAAACGTATTTTGAGTCCTTCCCCTTCGAAATTTTTCGTCGCATTATGCATGATTATTATAACATGGTTTTCAAAGCTGATCTGAGAAACAATTTGAAATATATTCCCACGTATTACATATAGTCTTTATTTCTGTAACAATTACACATAAATATTTTATATTTTATTTTATAATTAAAACATTTTTAGTCATAAGGGTGTAAGCATTAATCATTTTAAGACTGACGTCATAATTTACAGTACTCTTCCCTCTATGTCATTTAGGTCCTGCCCCACATGCAATTATCAGTATTTAATTGCAGGAGTGAGAACAAATGACTTCTACGAGACTGCGCCCACTAGCAACATTTTTGTTGGCGGATTAAACAATAGGGTTCCTTTGTTCTCACTTCTGCAATTAAATAATTGACTGACTGATAATTGCATGTTGGCACCGGGCCTTACCGTCTCAAATCTATACTCTACCTCTAAACGTGACATAATTTATGAATTCTCCCTAACTAATAAATAAATAAAGCTTAAAATAACACACAAATAAATAATATACATAGCATATAGAAAATTTCCATTTTATTACCAAATTTATTCTTATGCCACATCATTGTCATGGCATAATTATGTATTTCAACTGAGCATTATAATAATATAAACAAGTTATCGTGGGTGGAATCACAGTGATGTTGGCCGGTGATTTTTGTCACACGTTACCTGCTATTTCAAAAAATGCTAAGACTGATGAATTAAAAGTACAGGAATACCTCGATTATCGCGGTTATTGTTGCCACGAAAAATACCGCAATAATCGAATCCGCGATAATCGGGATAAATAATACATGTAAAATGGGTGATCATTGCCAAGGATTTTTCAAATCTATTGATGAAATTTTATGTATGAGGTAAAAAAGAAATCTGTTAAACGTGCTAATCTTCTAAGCTGATCATTACGTTTCTTCTTTATAGCTGTAGACTTGATATCATCCTTGTTTCTTTTAGCATTTATTGTAGGGGTAAATAAGAAGAGAATAAATATCCATATGCCATATCTGCTCTAGAGATCCTGACGCCCCGATGCAGCTTCCTTGTAACATCTAACACCTTTACAATATTGAGAAAATAATAATTTTGGTTCTTCCTTCCTAAGGCGCCCCGATACGGTGCATCGTTTGCTAACCGGGTTTAAGCTGGCCTTTTCCACATGTACTTCAGGCAAACGCGAACAGTTACTGATGAGCGGTGAGTAGGTACCCTCGGATATAAACAAAGTGCTTTAAGAGAGCTACCTGGAGAGTAAATATAATTCTGGTTACATACAGTATGTAGTGAGCTACATCTCCAAACGAACTAAATGTAATTCTGGTTGCATATGTAATGGGCTACATCTCGCGGCCGCAATAATTCGAGTAAATATAATTCTGGTTACATATGTAATGGGCTACATCTCAAAACCGCGATAATTCGGAATTTGGGCATATGTAATGGGCTACATCTCGCGGCCGCGATAATTCCAATTTCACCGCAATAATTCGAATTTTGGTATAAATTATAAACCGCGATAAATCGAAAATCGCAATAATCAAAACCGCGATAATCGAGGTATTCCTGTAATTGGACGGATCGAAAATCGCGATAATCGAAACCGCGATAATCGAGGTATTCCTGTATGCATAAAATCATGTCTTTGGCGAAAAGTGAAAAATTATCACTTACTTTCAATATGAGTGCGCTAAAAAATAAGGATAAGAATTCTGCTAAATTTTCTGATTTCCTCTTAAGCATTGGTATTGGAATTATACTAAATACAAATGGATTAGTTAATATTTATAAATATTAATGCCAAGAAAATATTGTACATTCATGAGATAAACTAATCTCAAAAGTGCATCAGAAAATTAATAATATAAATGAGAAAAATATCGAATCATTTTGTGAACGAGCATCTAAAAAGCGAATGTTTTGTGAACGCAATCCTATCTTTTAAAAATGATAGACCTGAATTTATAAATGAACAGATCATGGACTACTTCGTGATGAAGGAATGACATACAATTCAATAGACACAATAACAGATATTGATGAAACTTGTACATTTTTGTGTAGAATTTTTAAATTCACAGAATCCACCTGGATTACCCTCTCATAAATTAAAGTTAAAAGTCGAATTCCAGTAATACTGCTTAGAAATTTAGATGCTCTACGTTTATGCAATGGACAAGATTTTGCATAAAATCATTAAGGCGAAGCACAGAATCCACCTGGATTACCCTCTCATAAATTAAAGTTAAAAGTCGAATTCCAGTAATATTGCTTAGAAATTTAGATGCTCTACGTTTATGCAATGGACAAGACTTTGTATAAAATCATTAAGGCGAAATCTGATAGAAGCTACAATCATCACTGGTTGTGAAATTGGAGAAACATTTTTAATGCCACATATACCTTTGATTCCAACATATATCTTGTCCAGTTGAAAAGACTATAATTTCCTACAAAGGTTTGTTTGGCAATGACTATTAACAAAGCAGAGGGACAGTTCTTAGAAGTTACAGGTGTTGATTTAAATACTAATTGTTTTTCCCATGGCCAATTGTATGCGTCTTTTCAAGAGTCGAAGAAGCAAAAACGTTTGAAACATTAGAAGATCGAACAAATCGACAGAATTCTAATAGAGAAATAAAGATAAAGAAGCGAACATTAGAAATGACACATGTTTCAAATAGAAAACTATCTATACGGGAAATATCTTCAGAATATATTGAAGAAAATCCTGAAGGTCATCTAAAAAGTTATAATTTAAGAGAAAGAGAAACTTAAGTACAACGCCACGAATTGCCCGAGAAACTCCCAGGTCTGCTAGTATTATCATATTTGTAAAAAATTATTCAAGAATTTTAGAATTTTGTGAAACTGAAAAAAAAAATTCTCATTCATATCTAGACAATCATAATTACAGTATATCGTAATAATCGTAGAAATTATTGAAGTATAAACAATATACACTTAATAGTTTCTTGGTTTAACTAAATTAAATTTGAAGAAATTAATCAAAATTTGTATCAGTATGAGTTCTTCTCCCAATGATGTAATTATCAAATGTTTAGATGGAAAAGAAATTGGAGTAACAACATCAAAACTGATTGTCAAATGTCCAATGCTTATACCAAACATTGTGTCTACAAGTAATCCAACAAAACACACTCTTGAAATGCCATATCCGTTCGAAATTGTAGCGCAATTTGTGATGTAGGTATACTAAATTTGAATTCTCAAAAAAATGTCTTTAGTTTAACTTAAGCACCAGAAGTTAATTATTTTTGATATTAATGTTTAATCTATCTTAACGTGCTCATTTAGTTTTTTAGAAATAGACGATCCTGTGATAACTTCAATAGGGGAAGCATTTCAGTTGTACCGAATGAGCTTGATATATGAATTAGAAATGATGAGAAAGAAATGTCAAACGTTTTTAGTTAACGCGATAAAATATAATCCCTGCAGTATTTATGAATTTGCTTGTCAGGTGAAAGATCATTATCTTCGCTTTTTGTGCTGGAAAACATTTGACTCATCCTGTAAAGAAATATTTTTGAGTGAGGAGTTCATGAATTGTAATGAATTAGTCATAACGACATATTTATCTCGACCCATCTACCAATTCATGACCGAATTAGATCTCTTTATGGGAATTTATGATTGGTGCAAAACGAAGTATCGCCAAAAAAATCAACAGTTACCAGGAACAAACGAAATGGACGCTAGAATGCAATTAAACGAAGAGGAAGGAATAAGGAGCATCATGGACAACTATCTTCCTTTTATCAGATTATTGGTATTGACAATCACTGAATTAGTAGAGAAGGTTTTCAATTTAAATCTGTTAACACGTGAAGAAAGGGAAGGGATTCTTCATTATAAGAGGACTGGAAACGACATGAGTCTTTTACCAAACACCATTTGCAAGACAACATATAAGAGAATTAATGTTATCAATCACCCTTTGTTTCGTTATTTGAATTGGAAAGATTTGCATTTCATAAAAATTAGATCGATAAAATTTTACCACAGATTCTTTTGTGAAATTTTAATATGTGAGGTTTGTTTTCTAACTGAAATTCAATTGCCAATATATGATGGATTTCACAGAACATTAAATGTGAGTTTGAAAGTTTGGAATGTTACTCGCAATGAAGGGATAGAAGAAATAGCTGTAATATGCAATTCAGAAGGGAAAATAGAACTGACCGAACCGTTGTTCTTAGAAAAAAATGTTCAATATAAGTTTCAAGTTAAAATTTCCGATACCGAAGCAGAAAGTTTTAAGCATTTTCTTATTAAAGAGGGTGTTCTTTCTTTCATGACAGATGACGAATTTCGCAGGCTGTCTGCAAGAAAGGATACAAGACACCAGAAAATGTGGAATTTGTATTACTTTCATGTCACATTATATTTTTGAAAATCATAATAAAGTATAGAAATTATAAATTGTGTTTAATCCGTCGAACGAACTGTTATTTTCATTTTTGAATACAAATTGCTGTCAGAATATATATTAAAACTTGTTAGGTAATGCTTGGTACTGCATTGGTTTAATTTGAGAAAAATTCATTTTATGGAAAACTTGTGTTGATTATTTACATTCCGGTATTAATTATAATATATAATAGTTGATCGATGAAGGTTTTCAGATTATTCAGTTATTTTAAAATATATCACTTATAACTGGAAGTTCATGACCTGGTGAATCTAATGTCTTTCCAATCAGCACCTTTAATTTATAGTTATTATTTTGTTCTGCAGATATTGAGAATTCGATTTCTGTGATATTGAGTTTTGCTCCTGTCACAACTTGAATATAATACTAACTTTTTGCACAATTGTCTGAAGAAAAATCTATTCCATATACATGTATTGTTTGATATTGCGGCGGAATCGTTGCAGCCAATATTATAAACCGGGTCAAAGTCTTTTCTCCTTTACCAATGCACATAAAATCCGAAAATCATATTTACAGTGTTATTCATAACATGCAGAATATTACCAGATAAAAAAACTCGGTATATTACTTGCCTTTTAAAGCCTTTCCCAATCATTTTATAGATTATAGATTCGATTCCGGGTCATAGTTCTTTTATTCACTTTTTAATTTCAGGATGGTTTCTGAAAAACTGAAAACTGAAAACAAGCGAATTTTTTTTTATTTCAAGTAACATGTTTTCTAAAATGAAAGAACATGTCGTTCCAAAAACGTAGTAACCTGCTTCGCAAGGGCTGATTATACCGGAATTTGATCGGTTATAAAGTTTGTCAGTTCGAACGTGCATCATGGAAGCTAAAAATGGACGAATCCGTTCTGACTAAGAATAGAAATGAGGTATATGAATGAGATTGGTCGCTTAAAGCGCTCTGAACTGAAAAACTAATTGCTGCTCACTATTTCAATCTAGACAGTCTTTCTAGTTAGGAATTTAGTAAATAGATAACACGCTCTAATATTTTCTTTTAAATTTTGGATATTGGTAATTATGCGTATGATATTTACACATTTAAGGTAACTCGGGGATTAGTTAGGAATTTAGTAAATAGATAACACGCTCTAATATTTTCTTTTAAATTTTGGATATTTGTAATTATGCGTTTGATATTTACACATTTAAGGTAACTCGGGGATGATAAGAGGGGGGAAGATGACAGTTGTGTGATATTTTGTTTACACGCGAACAGGTGGAAGGGCTTCCTGCAGTCTAAGGATGGAGGCATCCAGTACGAAGGCTGTTGTTGTGAATATTCAGTATTATATCCACTTAATCGACGTTAAATCAAGAATTACAATCTTCGAACTTGGTAAGTAAAAATATTATAATATTTCGTTGTCCGTATATAAGGTTTAACGCTGGATGTAAGCCCACGAAGCTTAATCTCCTCATGATGTTTTGCCATGGGTTTCTTTCTTAGCACACGGTAGCTTAATACAATATGGGGGTCCCATAAAGAAAAATAAATCAAACTTACATCTTCCACCAGTACATGGGGGAAGATGGAAGCTATTAAAGGTCTTTCATTCCTTAAATATTTCAAGCAATTAATGTGAAAATAATTAAAGCTCTCATGTGAAATACTTATTTATGTATAGATTCAAATCATTTTGAGGATATAAAATGCATTTTATTCTAAGTAATTCTTAAAGGAAAAAAGGAAAAAGCAATCAGCTGAATTAATGACAGCAGAAGAGAAAAGGGAGGAAATGAAAAGGAAGAAGACTGTTTCAGTTAAACCAAAAGAAAAAGGAACCAACAGAAGAGAAAAAGAAAATTGAGTTCGTCATCATTATTTTCAATTCAGGATATTGATAGGCAGTAGTGATGACGAGGATGTTGAATATCAGGATTTTTGTGTTGAGTGTAAGGGGTATTATTATGATAAGAAGGGGCCGAAATGTGACTGGATTGAATGCATTAAATGCAAGAAATAGTTGCATGATATTTGTAGTAAAGACAGCTCCACTTGCAAAAAGTGCTAGAGAATAGTATGCTTTTTTTTCTTTTTTATTTTCCATTGCAAAGTCAAAATATGTAAGTGTCATATATATATATAAAATGCTGTTTTAAATGTGTTTTTCTATGTTCTTGTTAACATCATATGTTGTTCCATCTTCCCCCATGGTAATACTCTCATCTTCCCCAAATACTGGGGAAGATGAGAGTTTTGCTTCATTTAATTTAATTGCTCTTTTTACCTTAGCACGTTCAACAAAATCATTTTTTATTTTCCCAGTTAATAACTAAATAAATAAGCTATATATTGATATAATTTACATAATTTTTCCACTCCACGTTTTCATGGTAAATAAAGTTATTGTTAACTGTGCCATCTTCCCCCGAGTTACCTTATTTTTTAAAATTCTATGATTTTAATATAAATATACCACATTTGTTTGCCGCCATATATTATATGTAAACTATATATAGAGTTTTATTATATATTCCGGTCGAGGATAAGAATGAAATTTTTTTCCACTCCACGTTTTCATGGTAAATAAAGTTATTGTTAACTGTGCCATCTTCTTTCGAGTTACCTTATTTCTTAAAATTCTATGATGTTAATATAAATATACCATATTTGTTTGCCGCCATATAAATATATAGAATAATATAATATATATATACTAATGTAAACTAGTAGTTAGTAGTAGTAGTAGTAGTAGTAGATGTTTAAATTAAAAAAAGATTTTATATGGAGAATGGCAGCGATGCCTTATGAATTATAATAACTAGATTTATGAGTAGTATATATATTCAAAAGACAATTATTTTGGTAAATCTGAAGCAAAAGCATATTTATATATGACTAGTTCAAAATAAACATATAATTGTATAATTAATAAAGTATATCATGAGATATGATATTTTAAATATGAAATTTTGTAGAAACTGATATTAGCATTTATATCTTTATAAATCGATTCCAATAGTTTTATGATGTTTTGGGTGAAAACAATAAAAATACAAAGTGAAAGATAACTATATCTTTATTAAAATAAATACAATATAATACATAAATATGTAACAATAGAAATCTGTTATACTTTGTCTTTAAACCGAACTTTCAGAAAAACATGGTAGAACATAAAATATAAAGTTGACTATCGAACCCAAATATAAATTCTAACTATAAAAATTTAATTGAAAACCAAAACAGACATACAATTCTTCGGTGATATTAAATTTGGTGTCAATACCACGTAAAAATATAGCCAGTTGTGCTGTATCGCTAATATCGCGACTCTCATCAAGTGCCAAAGAACAGTATTCGAATTTTGCGTTCACGAAGCGTTGTTGCTATGTTTTCGGACAAGTCTTCAATTCTCCTTGCAATGGTGAAATCTTGATAAACTAATGTTTGAAATAATATTTATTTTATCAGGAAATGCTATTTCTGCAACAGCAGTCAGACATTCTTTTATCATCTCTCCATCCGCAAAGGGTTTCATTTTTTTTGCCAGTATTTGACTGACAACAAAACTAGCCTTTACTGCCGTATTTGATAAAATAGCTTGATTTTTAAAAATGGCCTGTTGTTTTCCCAAGTTTTTCTCCATTTCATTAAACTTATCTATCCGGAGTTGTCCTGTTAAGTTTTTATATTGTTGTTCATGTTTTGTATCGTAATGCCTTTTTATGTTATATTCTTTTAATGTCGACACAGTCTCTGAGCATATTAAGCATACAGCTTTATCTTTGACGAAAGCGAAAAAATAATCAAATTTCCACTTTTCTTGGAAATGCCCGTGCTCATCCGCAACCTTCCGTTTTTTTGTTTGCTTTTCCGACATGCTATTATGGATTAAAAATTTAAGTTAAAAAAATTTGCAGGAAAACTTAATTTTGAATAAAAAAACTCTAATATTACCTTTTTGACAATAATATTGCACTCACGCCTTTCAAGAAACACAAGAATTGCTAAAATTGCTAGTTAACAACTTACCAGTCTGACTGATTGTGTGACAGAAGCACACACAAACAAGCACAGACGTAGCGCGTTCGTATTGCATGTTTGAACAAGTCGCCGACAAGTGAGTAACTCGTCACAAAAAATTCTTTCGGTTTAGTATGTACTACCATTTTATTATAATTAATTTTATAACAATATATTGATGGGAGAAAGTCGATAAAATAAATTCAATTTTAGAAATGCTTGGCGGGCCGCATAAACATGTTTAACGGGCCGCAAGCGGCCCGCGGGCCGCGGGTTGCTCATCCCTGATATAGACAATAAATCGGCGAATGCGCGTCACTGTTCGTTCGCCATTAAAAGGCAAAATCAAATCTCATCTGTATAATAATAGTTGAATCTATAAGCTGCTAATCAGTGCTTACAGGTTCGTTTCTCAAAAAAACTCCAAAGTGAGACCAATTGTCCTTCTGGTGAAATTTGTTCATGACAACATTTTTTAATTATCATTCATTTTATTAATGTTAATTTTTTGTAGTAAATATAATAAATAAATGATATTTTCCATATTTTTAGGACATTTTAAATGAGTTTTATCTCCATTTTTAATACTTACTATGGTTGACGGAATGAGCCGGAACGAATTAATCAATTTTCAATTAAATCGTATGGGGAAGCGTGCCTTGGATAACGACGGTTTCGGTTAACGACGATAATCCTGGAACGGATTGCCGTCGTTAACCTAGGTACCACTGTATTACATATAGTTTAGAATTTATTTATTTTATTTTGTTTATATAATCAAATAATAAATCAGATAAAATATAATTATCTGAAGTATCAGATAAGATAACAAATTATTACTGTAATTATTTGCTATTTGAAATTATATAAAATAATAAATAATTAAAATAGTAACTTGATGATTCCAATAATCAATCAAATAATTATTTGAAAATAATTGCCAATCAAGTAAGATAAAAAATTATTTTAAAAAGTATTTAAAAATTTATTTAAATAATACTGTTCGCCATTAAAAGGCAAAATCAAATCTCATCTGTATAATAATAGTTGAATCTATAAGCTGTTAATCAGTGCTTACAGGTTCGTTTCTCAAAAAAACTCCAAAGTGAGACCAATTGTCCTTCTGGTGAAATTTGTTCATGACAACATTTTTTAATTATCATTCATTTTATTAATGTTAAATTATTAAAAACTGTTTTCATGAACAATTCATTTTATTAATGTTAATTTTTATTTGTGGCAAATATAAGAAATAAATAATATTTTCCATATTTTTAGGACATTTTAAATGAGTTTTATCTCCATTTTTAATACTTACTATGGTTGACGGAATGAGCCGGAACGAATTAATCAATTTTCAATTAAATCGTATGGGGAAGCGTGCCTTGGATAACGACGGTTTCGGTTAACGACGATAATCCTGGAACGGATTGCCGTCGTTAACCTAGGTACCACTGTATTACATATAGTTTAGAATTTATTTATTTTATTTTGTTTATATAATCAAATAATAAATCAGATAAAATATAATTATCTGAAGTATCAGATAAGATAACAAATTATTACTGTAATTATTTGCTATTTGAAATTATATAAAATAATAAATAATTAAAATAGTAACTTGATGATTCCAATAATCAATCAAATAATTATTTGAAAATAATTGCCAATCAAGTAAGATAAATTATTTTAAAAAGTATTTAAAAATTTATTTAAATAATACCCAAATCTGGCTAAAAATTTATCAGTTCATGCAATTAAGAATAAAGTACAGAATATTGAAATCTAGAAGAAACAATAAAGTAATGTGATTTAAATATTTTATTATACAGTAATTTCAACTTGTATGATATAATAAGTTACAAACAATAATCGTTAAAAGTGTATTACGTGTTATACGTCTACATTTTATTTTATCCTCCAGAAAAATTATTATTTAATTAAAATTTCATTTTTAATCAAAAGCATGATGAAGATATCTGCAAATTTTGCTATTGTTTTTATACCATATCTTATCACGCATATTTTATAATAAGAAAAATGATCCGTTTTCTTGTTTTTAACGTAAATTTATCACGTGTAGAAAGTTCTAAACATATTTCGTTAATTACTAAACTGAAATTTTATTCATTCAGGAAAATCATTCCTCCAGTTATGTTTAAACATCAGATATAAAGTTTGAAATAAATTCTATTTATAAGATGCAAATTATGTTTACTAAAACGTTTCAATTAATTCGAAATAACGGAAAGTGAATTTTTATATATAATACATTCACTCCTCTAATTCGAACATTCGTACATAGGAACGTGAAATTTCATTTTTAAAATTTCACGAAATTTCAAAAAACCTTATTCAATTTTAAGTAACATGATAGCAAAATGCTCTAGCAAACCAATATAATGTAAAATTATGCATTGCTTTACATATTATGGGAGTATTTCAATATGGAGGCGATTATAGTAATTCCGGGAGAGTCACCGCATACAGGATAAATTGCGCACCCACGCTAATTTAGGCAGCTGCCTACAGAATGCACGCAGATGCACAACACGGAAGCGCAGTAGACGCAAGAGAAGAAATGAAGTGGTCCTGTTTGTGTTGTCCTGTTCCTACATATTTTGTAGTGCGTAAACTGAGGTAAGTCTGATATTTTACCTTCATACTTTTCCTCATTTTACACTAAATTCGTATTTGACGTTAAATTACTACAATATCATGAGTGTTTGAGGTTTGCAGCAACAATAATATTAGCTCTGAATGTTTTCAGTCTAGTTTCACCATCTTGACCGTGAAGGTCTAAGAGCCACGAGGTGTGGCGTATCTCCCATTATATATGGGAGAGACGCCGCCATGAAATCCGGTACACAAGCCGCACTTTTCTCATTCGGGACACACGCCACACCGTATGAATTATGATTGGAGATGAATTACAAAGCATTTTTAGCAAAGTTATAGGGTATAGTTATATATGTTTGAGTGTGCATTATTTGCAAACTGAAAGCACTAGTTTATATGTTTTATGTAATATTTATTTTTTGTGCTTATATTTTAAACAATAATTATTAAAATCAGTAGAAATATGTACATTTTTAACTTTCCTTTTAGGTCCATTTTAAAATGGCCACAGTTTACAAAAGGAAAATAGGAGTAAAACCTCGTGAACAATGGGACCCTGGGAGGTTACGAGAAGCAATTTCTAGAATAGAGGCAAGAGATATTTCTTTTCGAGAAGCAGAAAGATACTATGGGGCTGCAAGAACTATTAAAATGAGGATGGACATGAATCAAATGGGCTTTGTTTTCCAATTTGTAATTTTGAATTATGAAACAGGCCTAAACTTCGCCTACGTTATCTTGACTTTCTTATTGCTCGACTTGTACTGTATTTCTAAATTAAAATAAAATAAACAAAGCCTATGTTAATTGACTAGATTTTACACTTGTAGTATACCTATATATTTCAGTTAGCCTAAATATAGCCATAATTTTACAAATTCTACTTTTCGGTTACAGTAATAATATAGATCCTCTGCATCAGAAAAGTAATAAAAATATATAAAATGTAAAGTAGGCTACACACATTAATTTTCTCAATACTTTTTTACTGAGACAAGATGTTTCAAAAAACACAGTTGCAGCTTACAGAAATCAGTTTGTCTGTTTTTATGATGTGCGGCGTATCACCCTTATAGGTGCCGTAACACTCGGGATAGACGCCGCGATGTAATGTTTTACAAAAATATATTCTAACGCCTAAATGATACATGATAAAATATAACATTTGGTATGCATGTCAGAAACATGACTGGTCATCATATTAATTGCCTAGTTTAATTTTCAGTGCATCATGAGACTTAGTATATTTATTTTAAGAAATGTGCGCAATCTTTCCCGGAATTACATTACACCAAAATTTCCTCGCTTTATAAACAAAACTTCGTGAAATAATTTAAGATGTCGAACGAGGTAACTTGAAGAAAAAAAATTTAGAAATGTAAGAATTTATTGTATAAAATAGTAAAAAGCACTATGTAAATGTAAAATACATGATAAAACAAAATTTCTTTACTATATCTTAATGCTATGTACGTTATACAATCCATTCTTGGCTGATTTAAATTTTGATATTAACTTTCTGAATGGGATGTGATCTCACTCCCTCATTGGTAGCGTCGGCCGAATGGCCGCGTGGTAAAGCTTTGGCTTACCACCCTGAAGGATCCGGGTTCAAATCCGGGTCCCACACCTCCAGTTTTTCAGGAGGGGTCCGGGCCCGGCTCGTTGAACCCCATCCTTCAACCATCCGGTTGACCCCTTCACGGGTGTTGGCCAGCTTGTGATGGGCTCTACAAGTGGCCGCCGCCAGGTACAGTATATCCCAAGAGGATATGGCGGTGTAATCTAATTAACCAACCAACCAACTCATTGGTAGCCCGCTATTTGCAAGATAACGAATAGTTAAGCCCATAATGCTATGGCGACTCCTAATAGCACGAATTGTGTTAATAAATGATTAAAAATGGGATCATTTTTCAATCTTCATTATTCAAAAATATTTCATAAAGTCGAATTATATATTAATATTTTTATTTATCTATTATTAATAATATATTTCTAAATTAATATAATATAATAATAATATTTTAAAAAATATTATTGCTCAATATAATATTTTTATTTCTCAATATAATAATAGAATTGTAAACAAGCTTATAAGAATATAATTAGTTTACTATATACATCGTTATGCGATAACATACATAATTTTATGCAGTTTGTTATGATTTTTTTGAGAAAAATGACATACTTTAGCTACACTCCATAGATCCGTTGCAACATTCTGGATATCTGCCTTTGGTACTTTTTGCTCGACAGATTATTCCATCTTCTGTTATATTCACTAGTACGCCACACCTGTTAAAATATCAGATATTATAGTTATATAATAATAATAGATTCCTCTGTGTTACTCACCCTAGTAGGCTGACAGTCGCTTTTTCCTCATGCTTGAACTTAGTTGTTCCCATTTGAAAATGTTTATATGATAAAGCATGTGAATTCGCGTTGCATACCCACGCTTCGCAATTTTCTTCCTCATAATACGTTTCCCCAGAATCGACTAATTTCCCTTTGATCTGGCATTTTCCTAAATTAAAAAGAGTAGTTGCTTTTAACGTTTTTCCTCATAATACGTTTCCCCAGAATCGACTAATTTCCCTTTGATCTGGCATTTTCCTAATTAAAAAGAGTAGTTGCTTTTAACGTTTTTTTTTAAATTTTAAAAATAATCATTTCCTATTTACTTACCATTAACATTTGGAACATATAATATTCCAGTATAACTGTTAACTACTACTATTATGCCCATCAAAGTAATTAAAGTATTGTATTCCATACTTCTTTGCACTTTCTTCAAAATTTATGAGAGTATCTAAAGCATAAATCATATTTTGATAATCCTGCAGTTTAGGGACAAGCTGGTGATTGCTCAATGTTAAAATATGCCTTCTTGGAGGAGTACTTTGGTGAACGTACATTCAGCGCTCGGTAAATTGGCTTTATTTTGTTGGCCAGACATATCTTATTTACATTAATATCTGTGAGGGCCAAATCCAAATAATAAATAATGCAGTTCCCCAATATTAGTATTATTCCACTTGACCCCCACCAATTCAGTGACTTGCTGACTACTGACCATTAGAGCAGCCAATCCCACATCCATACCTGAGCAGTACTTTACAAACTTGCACAGCATTGCCGAATTAGATATATATTATACTATAATTATGGTAAAATTTATATATAATATTTTTAATAATAAACTTTATCAGGTAGTTTAAAAATGATTTGATTACTTTGAACAGAAATTCCCTATATTTTAATTCTAAAATAAAAAAATCAGATAACGTTACATAGGTTTGTAAAATACTGTCACTGCTCAAATAAGTAGATGTCAAGGCCCTATACTACAGGATTATTCATATTTTGTAAATATATTAAATTTTTTGACATAAGTATAAGTATTACTATAATTTTAAACAGAAAATTGACTAACCTGTGTATATTAAATCTTCAGGACTTCCAGCAGGATGCCAACGTAACAATTGTATTATTAGGTAAATTTAATGAAAGAAATTTTATGTACTTACTGGTTCTTAACAAGAACACATCCGTTTGCTTTTCATTAATGAGAGACTTGTTTTTAGTTTCGAAACATTTGTAAGAATTTTTGAGTCATCTCAATGATGTCATCTGTAAAATAAGTTGTCACGCCTGATTTCCTAATTTAATACAAATGTTAATTCTTCAACAAACAGAAAGTTGTGTAATCAAAATAATTTAAATGAAAGCATATAAATTAATTTCTAAAAACGAAAAATTACCTTATTTGATAGATTTTTTTATTGGAAACTTATTTTTTATAATGAATATGATGATTTATTCAGAACTATCAAATATTTTTTCGGTTGTAGCTTTTTCTAAACTGTCAATAATGACAAAATTAAAAACAATTCTTGGAAATTACCTATTTTCTAAAAATAATTATTGTGTATTTTTGGTTCTGTGAATTGTATATTGCGATGAAAAAAGCGTTAAACTATACAATATTGATTTAAAATACTTGAATAACACAAAATTCTCTCTAAAATGCTTTCGTGCAGAAATAGCGAATATTTTAATATTATTCTTGTGTAAGTCATTAAATAAATATTTAGTAGTATAAACATAAATAACGATTGATGAATCGTTATTGAATATAAAAAAGTTTCAAAACAATCAATAAAATTATTGAAATGCATGCAAAAACAAACAATGATAATATAGACGAACATATCTAAGTGAATCCCGGATAAGTGGATAAACCGGTTAAGTGAATCAAATCCTCATGGTCCCATTTTGAATGCTTAGAGTTTAATGTTTAAGGAGTCTGGATAAATGGATACTGGCTTTCAAATCGAGTTTCTAGTTTTCGAGAATTGAAGTGAAAATCAGGAGATACTGTATATTCTTCTGTTACAAAAAGTGGTTCCAGTATACTGTACAATGCATTTTGCTTGCATAAACAATAAAAAAATTGAGAATATAAACCAATATCAAATTAAAATTTCGTACAATATAATGAAAACTTTTATTAGTTTATGTGAAAATTTATACAATCAAACCGCTATAAATTGATCGATTTCAGACTGACAAGGAAATAGCCAATAACCAGGTATATTAGCATGTATATAACAAAGAATGTCTGCCGTATGGCCTACGGTAAAGCTGTGGCATACCACTCTGGAGAATTCGGGTTCAAATTCAGGTCTCATACATCCAGATTTTCATGAGAGCCCAGGGCCGAGTCCGGAGAACCCCATTCTTCAATCATTCGATTAACCCCATCATGGTTGTTGGCCAGCCTGTGATGCGATCTTCAAGTGGCCTTCGCCAAATAAAAATATCCCATGAGGATACGGCGGCTTAACTATCCTAACGGAATGACTGGCATAGACTATGAGAGTTCGTGGACTTATGGGTAAAGATAGGAGAACAGTAGTTTTTCCTGATTAAAATGAACTCGGAGGCAACTTAAAACCAATCAATAATTTATTAAATAAGATAAAAGAGAGGTTTTTACAATCTTTTGGTCTTAATATGGCATCCATACCAGATTAAACTTCAATAGAATCCGGGATCTCTACAACGACCATGCTGTTAATCACTTCCGAAAATTCCTGAAGAAGAGAGAAAAGCAATCGACATTGGACAGACACTTTAACGTGCCACAAACAGAGTCGGTCGAATGGCCGCGTGGTAAAACCTTGGCTTATCCCCTGGAGGATCCGGGTTCAAATCCAAGTCATACACCTCCAGTTTTTCAGGAAGGGTCCGGGTCCGTCCCGTTGAATCCTATCCTTCAACCATCCGGTTGACCCCATCATGGGTGTTGGGTTGTGGGTTTGGCCTAAACTGACCCACAAACGGAAAATAAACATGATAGATGAAAATGCAAGACGTAATAGGAAATTATATAATTTTTTATTTATTTTTTGTCTTCAGAAAGAAATAATCAAATTCCCATTAAAACCTATGGTAAACCGGTGATCGTTTAACGAATAATTTGGGTAGCGAATATCGTCTTCGAACGGATTATGTTCGTTAACCATTCTGACCCACTGTATAAAAAAATTTAAAAAATTTAAATGTCTTTAATGACGTTTTTGATAAATATAGATTAAATTCTTTTTTGAAAATTAAATATAACAGAACACAGATAGAATATTTAACTGATAACGGAAAATAATTATCTAAATAATAATACCGGAAAGACTATCAGAAATAAAATGTTCTTCAATAAAATATTAATTTATTAATGTATAGCCAGTACGTATGGCACTTAAATTAAATCAGCTATACTGCTAATACTTTTCGCCATCTATTGTCAAAAACATTAAATAAAATTTTGATAAAAATTAAATTTAATCTTAGAGGGTTATATCATGCTGAGCTGCGGAAATCATTGATGGTAGAGCATCACTGCCAAATTTCATTGAATTATAGTAGTTCAAGTGCTCTTAGTGGGAGATACTCGGAAAGACAGACGTAAGCCTTATCTTATCTATTTCCTTCAGAAAATAGGTTACAAAAGAGTATAACAATTTTACATATAATTTTATGTTAAACTTGTATCGCTATTAAGTACAGTAATACCCCGACTTAGGCTATCCCAACTTACGCGAACTCGGAGTTATGGGGGTTCTTGACTTTTTCCTTTGGCAACACTCTTGCACGCTATCTTGCTGTGATACTCATTGGACGTGTTACCAGCGAACTCTTCGTGCACGATTACGATTCTACGATCGACGAAAGTTAAGGTTGTTTTATTATATGCTTTCTAACTCCTTAAAAAACTATGTCGTCCAAACGAAGTAAATCTGATTCTCCTGCAACTAGTAAGAAAAGGATTACGATATCTTTAGAATGTAAACTTAACATTATCAAGGATTTTGAAAACAATGAAAATTTATGAATTGACAAAAAGCTACCGGAATCCACAGTAAGAATAATCATAAAGGATAATGAAAGAATTCTCGATACGGTGAAAAATGCTCAATCCTTGAACTCGAACATAATTCGTAAACATCACGGTTTTATTGCTGAGATGGAAATAATGCTGAAATTATGGTGAGATAATTAAGTAAAAGTGAATAATTTTTTACGTAACTTATTTATTTTTTTAATATTTTGTATTAATATGTATAAAGAATTGCAAATTTTATTAAATATTTTTCTTTCTCAACTAGTGTTTTTTTAGTCGTTGGTCCCAATTAAATCAAATTTATATATATTTATATGCAAAGTTTTACCCCAATTTACGCGATTTTCGTCGGTTCCACCTATCGCGTAACTTCCTAGTATTACTGTTTATAATATAAATATCAATTCATTCATATTTTACTTTAATAATATTCTACTGTGGAGCAATCTTATTTTTCAAGAAGGAATAATTACTTATTAAGTAATTGTTCTCTAGCACTTTAAAGATTTTCGCGGACATAGCTTGACTTATTTGTTTTTCGTAATAATTTTTTATTACTGAAGTTTATCAGTTAATGTACGATACATAATAGTATTTTTTGAAAATAAAAACTATCGTGTATTTGTTAAAAAGCACACTATTATTAACTAAAAAGCCGAATTTACATACAATATAAAAATAAAGCCACTCAAAAACTGAAAAAAATAATTAAACTCGAAAGGACTTAAGTGGGCCTAAGACTGAACTCTTATTTATGTCTTGAAATATTTTATTACGCTAATAAATGAATATTTAGTGTTAGCAAATCGATAATTTTAATTGAAATTTTCCCTCACAAATTAATACAAATATTCTAGTTATTTACAGAGATTTCAGGTTTGCACTATTGAATAATATAATTTCTTGTTCCTGAGGAGTAGAAATTACCCGCTCATATAAATGAGCGGAAATATAATCTTGTGATTTAATTTAATAATACTATATATAACGACGAAATACACCTCCGAACTTGTATAGGGAATCCCAACATCGTTGAGGTAATCGTAACATGGCATCCATTATTACGTTACAGCGCCATCTGAGGACTTTGTCTCTTTAGAGGAACTACAATTTCAAATAAATTTTTATTCTTTAATTTGTAAATTATTAATTACAACAAATAATTTTGGCTGTCGCAGACATCCAAAAATTAGGCCTTTCTAACGATACCATATTTCTAGAAACATAGGTAATCGTAACATGGCATCCATTATTACGTTACAGCGCCATCTGAGGACTTTGTCTCTTTAGAGGAACTACAATTTCAAATAAATTTTTATTCTTTAATTTTTAAATTATTAATAATAACAAATAATTTTTTATTTTTATTCTTTAATTTTTAAATTATTAATAACAACAAATAATTTGGACTGTCATTGTAAATTATTAATTACAACAAATAATTTTGGCTGTCGCAGACATCCAAAAGTTAGGCCTTTCTAACGATACCATACTTCTAGAAACTTGTACAATGGTTCGACTGAAAAAGGGATATCCAGTCAGCCAGCCACGTTTGACTATTAATATATATAATGCTTTTTTGATATTAAAATTCCTAATCTATCACGCTTTAATTATTGTTCTTTAATTATTTACAAACTGGAAACGTATGCTTTAGAACAATAATTTTTATAGATGTCTTTCCGCCAGATAAATACTCTTATAGTAAAATGATAAAGATTTCCATTGTACACTTTCCACTAATATACTTATTTGTTCCTGATAATTCACGTTTGACTATTAATATATATAATGCTTTTTTGATATTAAAATTCCTAATCTATCACGCTTTAATTATTGTTCTTTAATTATTTACAAACTGGAAACGTATGCTTTAGAACAATAATTTTTATAGATGTCTTTCCGCCAGATAAATACTCTTATAATAAAATGATAAAGATTTCCATTGTACACTTTCCAATAATATACTTATTTGTTCCTGATAATTTCTCTTCGTTTATAGATTTGTCTACCAATCTTTGATCACTTTTTTACATTGAAATAAGGAATTCGGTTTAGAAAATGCCATTTAACGATCTCCATCTAAATCAAATAAAATATGATATAAATACAAATAATCTTTGATCACTTTTTTACATTGAAATAAGGAATTCGGTTTAGAAAATGCCATTTAACAATCTCCATCTAAATCAAATAAAATATGATAACAAATACAAATAAAAAATTTTTTTATCGAAGAATTTATGCGAAATTTTAAGAATACAACATTATAACTCGAATATAATGAAAATTCGATAATATAATATGGAGGTCGCTATATATATTACGTAACGATTTTAATATATACTGGATGGTGCCCTCTTGTGGCTATTTCCAGCAAAAGCGTAGCAGCGTAAGCAGACACTGTCACGTAGAAGTGATGGGCGAAATGATTCTTTTCAATGAATCGATTCATTTGATTCAATTCATTTAAATGAATCGATTCATTTGATTCATTTGAATCATAGAATCGTTTGAATAAAATGAATCATTTGAATCGAAGAATCGTTTGAATCAAATGAATCATTTGAATCGAAGAATCCAATGAATCAAAGAATTGTTTGACTGGGTGAATCGTTTCTACTTGAAGGGGAGGGATGTACTAGTAGATATATGATGATAAATAATGTAGAGGAGGGTGGGGAATGCAAATTGTGACATCACATTATACATTTTTATATATATCTATTAATAATATTTTTTTTGAATAAAATGTAAAATGTTTAGGCTTAATTGTTCAAAAATAAAGACTGTAGTGTAACCTATTTGGAGATATGCCTGTTAGTATAACGTAACAAACATATAATTTCTAGTTCTAATGCTCTTATATACGGTACAGTTTTTTAATACTTTGTCTATTAAAATTATTAAAAAGTTTGGATGTTAAGTAAAAATTATTTTCCATTTAAATACGCGTATACTTTTATTTAGATTTTTATTTTAAATGATATGTTAAAATATTAGTCTTATATTATTTCGCTATATAATTTAAGGAGAGGGCACAGATAGTAGTTCTATACACTCGTATAATATAAAAACAAATTCGCTATATCGGAAGTTGAAATGAATCAAAATGTGATCGATTTGTTTTCACCAAATGAATCTGATTCATTTGATTCACTTAGTGATTGAATCATTCTGATCGAATCACTCATGAATGACCCATCACTATCACGTAGTATAATACTCGATATTGAGGTAATATAGTCATTTTATTAATAATTAGAAGCTGGCCTTTAAAACTTTTCACATAAATGGGACACGTCTGGCCATCAAAACAAAGTCAATTTTATATATTCTCGAAATTACGTTCCCATCTGCCATACTGATGGACCGATTAATCAACATTTGGGTCGGATTCATTTATCTAGATAAATATAACGCTATACATTAGCCATCCGATATACATTAAAATCCGTGATTTTAACTCTAAATTAAAAAATTCGTACAACGCTATTATGTTTTCTTTCTAGTACCAATTAGGCCTACTACTGCCTATACAAGTATTTACAATTCATTCTCAGCTGAACCCCGGGTCCTCCAGCGTGGTACGCCAACGCGTTACCACTCGGCCATCCGGCCGCCTCTAGTACCAATTAGGCCTACTACTGCCTATATTTACAATTCATTCTCTGCTGAAGTATTCCAGATGTTTTGCACATGATATAATGATATGAAATTTTAAATTATAAGTGATGTTTATAAAAGCAACTATATTTCTATTTTAAAGGAAACTATAGTATTACAGAAGAAAATATCATATCTTTTCGAACAAATAATACACAGTTTATAAGTAAAACAAATTCTTGTCATTCATATAACGTAATTTACTATCTTTTAATATTGACAACTTCAGCAGGAGCAACATAAGGATTATAAATATATTTATGTAAGGGATTTCAGAAATTATCTTGTGTAGTCCGGCGTTTCCTATAGTCCGGAATAGGTCAGGTTCCCATTTTAATATTGACAACTTCAGCAGGAGCAACATAAGGATTATAAATATATTTATGTAAGGATTTCAGAAATTATCTTGTGTAGTCCGGCGTTTCCTGTAGTCCGGAATAGGTCAGGTTCCGAGTATGTTGGAAGTAAAGGGGGTTCAATCTGTGTTATTAATTCTGTAAAATTACATTAATCAGTTATCTCTTTATACACCATGAAATTTAATTTTTTCTCATTGTATAATTTTTAAATTAATACGCTTTACCAAGATCCGGTTTTACAATGTTCCGTTAAATTTCCTGTTAGCTTTTTAGCCAAATTGTAGTTAAACTGTAATTGATAAGTAATTACGATAAACAACAATTAACGTTTACCTAACAGCTTTAATTAATAAAATTGAGATATTCGTTCGAATTTCTTGTACTTGTTAGCTTTTTAGCCAAATTGTAGTTAAACTGTAATTGATAAGTAATTACGATAAACTACAATTAACGTTTACCTAACAGCTTTAATTAATAAAATTGAGATATTCTTTCGAATTTCTTGTATTATTGAATTCTGAGATTAGTTGTAAATATGTAAATCTATATCATATGAACGAATAATTTGGGGGTGAGGGAAAGGATAGATGAGGGTAAGGAGTACAAGTTAGCCCAATCCAGTTTTATATTGGCAAATCTGAAACAGTGATATATAATGATGGGCTATCAAGAACACATCACGGAATAGCAACATTTAAGAGAGAAATATGAATAAGATTCAAAGGGGAGTTCCCAGACTTTCCTGAGAAACTCTGAAAGTGTAATTGAAATTGTTCACATTTATTCAAGTGGAAAACTATTTTGTATTAGTTAATTAACTCTTAAAATATCTGGCCACTTTTCGTACGAAACGATTCTCTCTTCTCCGTTCATTAAATATTGAAATTGACTTATCAATCATGTTTTACAGAATAAAGTTTTTTCTAAATAATAATAATATGTGAAAATTTAAAACGTATTTTACCGATACCAAAATGTGTATTTCTTAACTTTAATTATTCCTATCAAAGTTATTGAATTTAAAATGAAAAGAATAATATGGTTTCTGGCAGTCTACACATAATTGTAAACGTAACTATGTACAGTAAAGTCAGACCAGTGCCAGCTATGTACTCTTGTTTTAAATAAAAACAGAAACAATGTTATTCAAGAGTTTAATTTCCTTTACAGATATGAAATAGCCATGAGATGAAATTTAATATCATTTGTATTTCATACGAAAAGTTTATTCACATGGCATTTACAGTTACAATTTACCAATTATGGGTAATCTTTATATTTCGACTTTGGAACACACGCATTCGTTTGGCGGGCCGCACGACGTAGTTGTTGAAGCCATCAATTCCTTTTATTAAACATTTAAACTGGCATGCGACCAAAAATTTATTGACTTTCAGGAATGCTATTAATAGACTAACCATATGCAAGTGTTAGATATGCATTCTAATAAGAGGAATTTCTGTGTGTAAAATATTTTTTGTGAGATTTGCTGGCTTAATCAAATCGAATTGCGTGTACATATGTGCCTGTGACTGCGATAATTCCTCAGAAAATGGAACTATAATTCTGAAATTTTATAAATAAATTCAGGTTAGTTATAGAACTGAAATAATAATTAATAAATACCCATTTCAGATTTTTGTTCGAATTTATTCTACTGTTGGATTCTAAGTCAAGTAGTAAATATGTAAATCCATGCCATGTGAACGAATAATTTGTAGTATGGCAAAGGATAAATCAGGATGGCTTGCAAGTTACCCCATTCAGGTTTCTTAGAGTAATTTAAAAGATTTTATGCCGCCGAATCTCCATCAGGGATATAAAGCGGTGAGATATTAAGATTCTATCATGGATAACACGATCTGCGATAAAGTTAGCCAAGAGAACTATGAATAAAGTTCAGTAAGCAGTGCCAAGAACTTCGTGAGAAACTCTAAAGATGTGATTTGGAATTGTTCGCATTTATACAAGGGAAAGAATTATTTTGTGTTAATTAATTAACTCTTAAAATGTCACTTTTCAACAAAAAAACAGTTTCAATCGATTGAAAGTTGAGGTTTATATTAATAATATTTTACAAGTATTAATTATTTTTTTCAAATACAGTGTACCTCGGTATACGTCCTTAATCCGTTCCAGATCCTTGGATTTATACTAACAGACGTAAACCAAACGAATTTTTCCCATAAGAAATAAATGGAAAATTATTAATCCGTTCCCATGAGAAAAATCCTATTGTTATTGGCATATTATACATTGATGGGGTTATATAAAATGATTTAAACACTGCTTAATACAAAAGCAATTACAATAGATGAAATAAATGAAAATTTAATCATACTATCTTGCTGAGAACAGTCGAATGCCTACTAGGATGGTGCTAAGAAGGGAGGAGAAGATGTTATTGTTTGGAAGGAAAGTCCGCTTCCAATAAAACTTCAGGAATGCGAAATTCTGATGTTTTTTTCTCTTTCTATTTTCTGTCTCTTTTCCCTATTTGGACTTTGTTGAGGCTCACTAGGTTTGACTTTTACTAATAATCAGTCCAAAGAAGTTTGCTTATGCCTTCTCTACAGGATGTTTCGGAATATTCCCGAAACATCCTATAATGACCAGACAATGCTATTACGACTTGTTTGGGCTTTGTTGAGGTGGAACTTCTCTGCAAGTTTTATATAAAGAATATGTTTTTTAAGAGAACACACAACAGACTCATACAAGTTCTAGCATGTCAGTCGGTCGTATACCAAGCAAAATTTTTGCATCCAAACCGAAAGTTGGACTTATTAGAAAGTAGATTATACCAAGGTACCACTGTAATAACACAACAGACTCATACAAGTTCTAGCATGTCAGTCGGTCGTATACCAAGCAAAATTTTTCGCATCCAAACCGAAAGTTGGACTTATTAGAAAGTAGATTATACCGAGGTACCACTGTAAAAATATCATATGAAATTTTATACGCATTTATAACCGATTCCAAAATATTTGTTTTTCCACTTTAATTATTTCTTTCAAAATTACGTATTTAAAATGTAAAAGGATAAAATTGAGTTTTTTCTTGTTTATATATAAACCTGTAAACGTAACTATGTGCAATAAAGTCAGACGATGTTAACTATTTACGTTAGTTTCAAATAAAAATTGAGATAACGTGATTCAAAAGTTTAATTTTTTCTGGAGATATAACACAACCATGAGATGAAATTTTGAATCATTTCTATTTCATACGAAAATTAATAATCAGTTTTATTCAATGGAGAATCGTCCTTCAATACAACTGCATTTTGTCGATTCGCACTTACCACGTTTTTCTTTAAATCTACAATACATAGAACACATGAAAAGATTACAAGTATCTTCTTCTGCTTTAGTTTCAGATATTATAACTAAATAATGTTTGAAAAAAATTACAATTATTAGGTAGCTAATTTAATAAAAAGTAAAAATATTAAAATTATATCAGTCCATTAACTTACCTATGATTGCACTTAATGCAAGAAACATTACAGCAATATTGCAAACTCGGTTCATTTTGCTGCCCTTTTCCCTGAAAAATGGAAAATAAATTGGAATTAATATCATATTTAAAAAGTTAATTTTAAATTAAGTTTTATCTAATAACGAGATTTAAAACACAATTATGATTTTCTTATATTATTGACTGATCATTTAATCTGTTAGTAAGATAATTGTTCATCTGAATTTCGATAATTTTTAATTCTTCGCTGACTAAAATAGTTTTTGCATATTTTACGCCCCCTTTCCAATCAAGGCGATTACTAAGGGGGCGGGGCCAGTTCTAACCACGGGCTGCACCGACACCCGTAGAGGGGGCTGGATGATAAAGGACGGGGTTCGCCGGGCCATTCCAGCATCTCGAAAAAGGCGGCCGGATGGCCGAGTGGTAACGCATTGGCGTGCCACGAAGAAGGACCCGGGTCTGGTCGCGGATTTTTTCGGAGTACTGGGTTCGGCCCGGTGATCCCCGTCAATGGGTGTGGGTGCAGCCCGTGGTTAAAACTGGCCCCGCTCCCTTAGTAATCTCCCTGATTGGAAAGGGAGAGTAAAATATGAAAAAAACACTTCGAGAAAAACCGGGAACAGAGCCGGACGCGAACCCGGGTCCTCCTACGTGGCACGCCAACGCGTTACCACTCGGCTGTCCGGCCTCCTGATTGAAATAGTTTGTACGAAACTATATTGGTTTTTATAGCAAGGAATTTTAATAATTTGTATACTTAAAGTGAAAATGATAATTTCTACGTCATGTTCACAAAATCCACTAAACATAATTATTGCCAGTAAGCTGTAATTCCAATAGATATTAAAAATTGCAAAAAGTTGTATTCCTTGTAATTAGAAAAATTTCTGACAATAATAAATTTGAAGAAATTTGTTAAAAGACTTAATTGGTAATGTAAGAGAAGTTTAGTTAAGCCACCATATCACATGAGGGATATACTGGCGACCCTATATAGAGCCCATCATAGGCTGGCCAACACTGATGGGATCATCAGGATGGTTGAAGGATGGGATTCAACAGGCTGGGGACCTCTCTTGAAAAACGGGAGGTATCGGACCCGGATTTAAACCCGGATCCTTTAGGGTAATAAGCAACAGCTTTACCACTTGGCCATGCGGCTGGCGAAAGATTATTTGGTTGATTTCGTAATCATTATCTAACGGAAGAAGGTAATTTATAATAAACACAACAATATTTTATATTATATATTTTTATGGTAGAAATCCTGTACATATTATTTCAGAACACAAATACAGTTATCAAGAATTTATAAAAAATGTGGAAACCGCATATTCAACTTTCAATACCTAAATATTTGTCTCAGTTTTCCTTAAAGTAAATTTCTTGAATAAATGTGTAATACCGATTTCCTCTGAGTAATATCGAAGATCTCTTGCATTTTTCACTTCTTGATTTCTTATTTATGATACATATGAAAAAAATCATTATCAGCGGCGGCAACTTTAGAGCTTACCACAAGATGGAAACATCCATGGTGGGGTCAAACGGAATGTTGAAGGATGGGTTCAATGGCTGGATCCGGACCTCTCTTGAGAAACTGGAGGTTGGACGGGATTTAACCCGGATCCTTCAAGGTGATAGACGAATGCTTTACCATGCTGACTCATATGTAATAAGAGATAAAGATTTAAAACATCTTTATCTCTTATTAGAAGAAAAGAATATTTTCTTAAAAGAAAAATCAATCAATTAAATAGTTCGTAATTAATTATCAATATATTTTCATACTATTAAATGTATATTTTGTTAAAGAACAGATAAACAAAATTTAGGTAAAGAAAATATTAGAGACCTTATTATATTTTTATAATATTAACAAACATTCTATTAAAAATATAATTCAGTATTATTATATTTTGTTAAAAAGTTGCTATACATACCTGATTTATTATTTTTAATCAGTTAGTCAATAAACATTACAGGTATCTATTTATAGGGAAAACTGTACAAGTAAATATTATAACTGACCAATCAGAGGCTTTATTGTTAAATAATTGAACTTATTAAAACTTTTTAAGTATTATAAATATTTTTATTAGAAATTTTATTCTCTGTTTCTTTTTAAGCGTAATTTTAATGTTGGTGTTTTCTCATTAATTACGAAGAATATTAATAATGCTTATAGAATTGAATAATTAAAATTATCACATAGTTGAACAAATATCAAATATTAAAATTGATACGCAATAAGAAAACATTTAATTCAGGTGACAAAATATGTCACCAGCTGATAACGCCCACATGCAATTATCAGCTGGTCAACTATTTAATTGCAGGAGTGAGAAGCAATGATTGAGCTACTCCTTTTTTGTTGGCGGACTAAACAATAGGAGTCCTTTGTTCTCATTCCTGCAATTAAATATTTGACTGACTGATAATATTTTACTGGCTGATAATATTTGACTGACTTTTCAAGCATGTGGGCGCGAGGCCTAAGTTTACATTTATTTCTTCTATTGAGCTTTTACAATTTCAAGCCATCTGTTCAAACTGATAATCAATTTTTAATGTATATGTTCAATTTCCAATGCCTCAAAATGCTTATTTCTTTAGTAATTAGTCGGCCGGATGGCCGTGCTTACCACCTTGGAGGATCCGGGTTCAAATCCGGGTCCCACACCTTCAGTTTTTCAGAAGAGTACGGGCTGGGCCCGCTGAACCCATTTTTCAACCATCCGGTTAACCCCATCATGGGTGTTGGCCAGCCTTTGATGGGTTCTATAAGTGGCCGCCGCCAGATGAAGTAGGCCTCGTGAGATATGGCGGCTTAACATAACTAACCTAACCTTTAGTAATTAATTATTTTATATTATATACTTACTGATTATTGGTTATTCACATAATCTTATAAGCCTATAATATAAAAATAAAATTTAAAAATTTTGAAGTTAATTTTGCGCATTTATATAATTATAAATCTATAAATTTATATTTATTCTTTATATTTTTAAAAACAGTTTTGTTTTAATATTTATTTTTGATTTTATATTTAACCAGAACCTGACAGTATACGTGATAGCAAATTTATTGCGTTTTAAACAGCAATAAAGTTGCTATCACACCGATTATAATACTTTTGTCATAAACTGGGAAAATAATAAAAAACTTTTTTATTTATACAAGTGAATACAGATTCAGGTAATAAAAATTATTGTTATTACTTAGTATAGTTATAAATTTAAGAAGATAAAATATGAGTAAGAAATGTTTGTATTCTATAATTTTCAACCAAAAGATGAGCTGCGTTATATGGTAAAGAGCTTATTGATTGCAAATGTCAATTCATCTAATAGAATAACTGGTTTCTGTTTCGTTCATCCAATAACAGTTTATTTTTACCATCGCTAATAATTTGATATGGTTGTAATCGTTTAAAAATGATCGAATTAATACTCTACTTTTTATGTTTATGCTATTAAATATTAAATTAAATCTCTAATCGCTAAAAATTAAATAAATAAATGAATGACATCATTGTCCTTTAGTATTTACTAGTAATGGCGGATAGCACAGTTATAAGTAAGTGAGGAGCACTAGCACAGTTATAAGTAATATGGCACAGTCGAGCTACAAATGCTATTTTAAATGTATATAAGTACTTTCGAAGGCTTAAATCTATGGAAAATGACATCTTCAACGAAACTTCACTCAATATTGGTATTTCTCTAACGACAATTAAAATAAGTGTAACGGAAGGAAGCGAAACAGCAGACGATGACCTGGAAATAGAAAACATGCCAGTTAAATTGTAAACACCTGGTAAGAAAAGGCATTTTAGTATTTATGAAGTAAAGATTAAAATATCTTTATCTGATTACTAAGTTTTTGAAATCAAACATTAAATCGAAAATGATCATAAATTATCTATTGTGATCCGATTTACATTGTACCGCCTATAGTTAATCATAACTGAAAAGACTCCTTGATCATAGAATTTGGCCTTGAAAGATCTTCTTTAGTTTAAAGGAATATAATAAATGTTTTAAATTAATTCGTTAGAATCTTCGTGGATGTGGAGAACTTAAGAAAATGCTATTTTCAGAAAAAATTAACAATTAAAGTTTTTGAAGTGTAATATGAGCTACCTTTATGAAATTACTGCATTTTAATCTAAGTAAGCTGACGTAATACTAAAATGTATTGGTGAAATAAAATAAAATCATTAAATTAGAATGATACTGAATACATTGTTTGATGGCATCGCATGTTTCGTTTAACGAATATAATACAAAGAAATCAATTTACTCACAATTGTAATTTTATAACTCAAATATCGAAGCATTATTTTCAATATCAAAATAATAATTTAATAAATAAAAATTATAAAACTATAATATAAACACATCTCGTAAATAAACAATTACCGAAATACAGATTTAGTAAGCAGGATTATCGAATATCTCGATTATGGAAAGATTCTAATTATAGTACCGATGTGTCTAATTAAATATCTGAAACTTAATCGCATCAATACTTATAATAAAATGAATGCTTCTGTAGTTATATTGTTAAGTTTATTTTAACTATTATCAATGAAAGATATTGTGTTTAATTTATGACAATAAGGACTTGCTTTTCAGTGTCCTTTTAAAGTTCCTATTGGCTTAAATCACTAGTTATCTGGTTTAAAATTGTTAGATAAACGTTAGTTGATAGCTTATCGTCAGTAAGTATTAATTAATGTTTATCTAACAATTTTAAAATAGATTACTTATAGTTTAAGGTGCTAAATAGCTAACACAACTTTAACGCGACATTAAAAGGCCTCGCGCCCACATGCAATTATCAGTCGGTCAACTATTTAATTGCAGGAGTGAGAACAAAGGTTTCCTTTTGTTTAGTCCGCCAACAAATGAGTTGCTAGTGGGGGCAATCTCATAAAAGACATTTGTTCTCACTCCTGCAATTAAATAGTTGACCGACCGATAATTGTATATGGTCCCGAGGCCTTACAACATTATAATAGCCCCTTACGTGATAGTAGGGCAAATATTGTGAATAGTAGCTATAATTATTACTACAAAAATTAAAGCCTAAAGTCAGCTTGTTGTAACTCTATTGCAAGTTAAGTATTACGAATGTAGCAATTTTACTTGAGTGAGATATTCAGCAGATTCAACGTAAAAAAAGTAAGTGTCAAGTGAAATTAATAAAATTCTAGACCAATTTGACAGTCAATTGTTTAATTCTTTGCTTTCAATGTAGAGCTGTTAATGACATCCTAAAAAAAGCTCGATATTTTTCCTAAACAAACTAATTATCAAACCTCGAAATTTCTCGCGAATAACCTCGAACTTCGGCTTTTAAAAGTTCGTAATTGGATCTTTAAGAGCTGTTCAAGTTAGTGAAGAATATTTATTAACAAACAGAAAATTATTCACACAGTTGCCAAAATAGAGTGAGATTACACCTTAATATCAACCTCTGTCCATTTATTGCCGAATGTGCCTATATTAATTACGATATCAGTTGTGGACTATCAGATCAAGTAGCAAACTCTGCCAGTTTAAGATATCAAATAATTTGAATCCCCATTAGAAAACAAATTATTGCAGAAATGAGAGAAAGGAAATTGCTCTAGCAAGATTCACCAATAAATCATGTGCCTAATTTACAACTCATCAATATTTTTAAATAAACAGAGATCAATCAATCAGGATGTGATCATTGCAATTGTTGTAAAACATATTTTATTTAAAATATCATTATTTTACTGCTGAAACATTAAAGTTGTATTTTAATCATTTAAACAAAAAATTTTTTCTCACTTTTTATTAGGTAATGATATTTATGTGATATTTAGTTTTTCGCTTAATATATTTAGTGAATTAATTTGTTAGTCATTTATTAAATATTTTATTTAATATATTATTATAAATGTTTAAAATTTCTTACCTTTAAACAGTTTAAATACAATACTGTAGTGTACTTTCAAAAATTATAATAATTTATTTGATGTAAAGCATTATTTTATACAGGAATCCCTCGTTATACGCGATCTCATTTTACGCGTTTTCGCTATAACGCGATTGTAGAAAGTAAATTAATTGTTTATATAAAAAATTTTTCGTTTAAAAATTGTCGCATATAGATGAGATAAATGTGGATGAACTGCTCGAGTCCCACTTATCAGAGCTTACTAATGAAGAGCTACTAAAAATGGAAAACAACATGAATGATGACATTTTCCATTTCCAGAAATCAGGATCCTTTGTTGCTGAGCCCATCAAATAGCATACAACAAAACAAATGACAATTTTTTAAACACATTGAGAGAGCCGTCAGAATAATTGAAGAAAATGAGGCTAGAAGCGCCAAAGTTGCGAGAGAAATTTAGAATTCTATGGCTTGCTACAAAGTGCTTTAAAGAAAGAGGAAGAATGCTGCCCATCAGCTGAGTCTCGACTGTTTCATTAAAAAATTGAAGATCAACAGCCAATCATCCCAGGGACCAGAGAGCAAAAATGTGATGATCCAGATTCATCAGACCCAGTCTATTCATCATCGGATTCAAAGACTCTCAGAAGTATGTAGTCTTTATGTGTTTATGACATTAGTATTAATAAAATTCATTCATTCATTCAAATTTGTTTATTTTGTTTATAAGTTTAAATAATTCATTCATTAAAAATTTGTTTTTCTCACAGATATAAATTTTTTATTTTTTAATCTTCTGAAGAAACTCCTATCTCTACTTTACCCATGCTAAATTCAATTTCACTTTACGCGATTATTTCATAGAACTAATTAATCGCGTAAAGAAAGGGACATCTATAATTAATGTATCCCATGTATGTTGTTTTGTTTTAAATACTGAACACAATGTAATGGAAATTCTTAAAGATACGTAGGCATTGAACTTTGTTGTTATTAATATACTGTAAGAGGAACATTAAAATTAATATAAAATATTTTATATTTATATTAAATGATATAAAATCATAATAAATTCAAATGACATATCATAAATTTTATGATACAGTTAAGAAAAGTTTATTTAAATCTAGAAAAAATTTATCTTTGAGATATAGAAAATTTAAATTTACACTATATCCAAGAAATTTTTATTCATATAATATTTTCACAAAGTATTAATCAATAGATAAATAATGTTCAAAAATTATGTATATTACGATGTTGGTTTGTGCTCAGTAATCTCTTAAACACTAAATATTATAATCATGATACTGTACACAGATTTTTCCAATTATTCATCTTAATCGTGATACCCAATATTTTCTGGTATAAACGCTTTAATAAAATATAAATAATCCAATATAGAAAATATTTAATAACAAGGTACCATTAAATGCAAATATTTTTTAGCCTGAACTGTTTGTTTCATGTACTAGATTATATACTCGTAAATGCTATTTAATATTTCATAAAATTTGTAGTTAATTTTCATTTATTTTTATACTTTTAGAAGTATTAAATAATGATTAGGAGTTGTTTCAATAGATAAGAATAAATAGCTATTTCAGGATTTCTATTTAATGAAAAGATATTATACAAAAAAGGAACATAAAAACGGCCAAAAGGAAATTCAAGTATCATAAAAATAGCAATCCTACACAAGAATATAAAAATAAATAAAAAGTTTCGGGAAAGCATATGAATTTGATCATATCTTGTTAACCAACATCAGAAAATTTTTTTATATAATTTAGATCGTTGTTTGTTTGTATGTTTCTGTCGAGTAATATCATAAAGAATAAGGAAAAAAAAAACAATAAACTTAGCTTGATTCTCAGCAATTAACCAAGTTAAATAATTAACCTATTTACTTAATATTTTACACCATCGTTGCTAAAAAATTGCGAATAAACTAAAATATCAACAAAAGTTAACAATTCACTCAATAGATGGCACTATATGTCACAAATCTACAGCCTGAGAAATTTAATGACACACAGCATTATCTATTTACTACGTTGTTAAACATTTTAGATAAATGGATTACGCAGATTTAGCGATGATTGTTGTAAATATTAATGAATTGACATTTATGAAAATCCGATAATTTAGATCGTTGTTTGTTTGTATGTTTCTGTCGAGTAATATCATAAAGAATAAGGAAAAAAAAAACAATAAACTTAGCTTGATTCTCAGCAATTAACCAAGTTAAATAATTAACCTATTTACTTAATATTTTACACCATCGTTGCTAAAAAATTGCGAATAAACTAAAATATCAACAAAAGTTAACAATTCACTCAATAGATGGCACTATATGTCACAAACTACAGCCTGAGAAATTTAATGACACAGCATTATCTAATTACTACGTTGTTAAACATTTTAGATAAATGGATTACGCAGATTTACCGATGATTGTTGTAAATATTAATGAATTGACATTTATTAGAGTGAATTGCGCTAAATATGAAGATTGAAGTTTTTATAGTTTAGGAGAATACTGGATAAAAAATTAAATAATCCAGAATATAAAATAAAATTATTACATTGAATACGTGAAAACAGCTATGGTTTAGTGTTTCTGAAACATGTTTTTTCTATGCTACATTTATATTTAGATATATATTTCAATTTATTGAATAGACAGCACGATATACAAATTCTTTCCTAGCCATTTGTAGTGTGATAATGATATGTTACATTGTTAATTATATTAGATTGTATAAATGAATATGAGTATCTTCATTATAAGTAGCGGGTATTGAAATATCTTCAATAGTAGATGGTCGCAAACATTATATAATAACTACTCAAATGTTGTAACTTGAAAAACTTAGGCAGCTCATTGGTGATCTCGTTATTTTTACACTTTAACAAATTTCGAAACAACAATCAAATTAAGAATATTCAGGGTATATATTTTCGATTGTTTATATATATTATTTATGTTGAATTGTCTTAATAGAAAGACAGTTGCCAAACGTGCAACAATCTTTCCTAACGATCCACTATTGCGAGATCCTCTTCAGTTTATTTTTCTCACAGGTATTAGATACCGGATTGCAACAATCTTTCCTAACGATCCACTATTGCGAGATCCTCTTCAGTTTATTTTTCTCACAGTATTAGATACCGGATTATTTGCCGTTGTATTGCTTAGGGCCGGTTGCACGAGTCTTATTCTACAGATTAAAACAGGCTTTAATCTGCAAATTTAGCTTGCTGCAAATCATACCGGATTGAGATGTTTTCTAGAGTTATACAAATGAAACAATACTTTGTTATTAATAAATCTGTTATACTAAATGGTTTGAGATCAGTTTAGAGAAGGAAAAATCTGTAAATTGTTACATTTCACAAATTGCTATCTTCTTCTACCTAAATAAATTGTCTGTATTGTAATGTATAATTTTATTTAATTTTACTACATGAATGTCAAATATAATCTTTTATATTTCAGTTATGTGAATGCTTAAATATTTTATGAATTACTGTTATGTTGTCGTGGAATTAAAATGGCAAGATTATAAATATAATTTAAAATGAATCACGAGTAGTAAGATATATACTTTACTAGTAAGAACTTTATATAGATTAAAGTTAAAATAATGCTTAAATGAATATTTAAAAAATTTGCTAAAGCTAGGTTGACACGATCAGATTACACTCGGTCGGAGACAAACTCGGTCCGAGTGTATTCGGACCGAGTTTTAAATTCGTTTACACGATCCAAGTGTACTCTTTCTATAGTCTGAGGTAAAATGGCGGATCTCCTGCTGTAGCTGATATATTATTGCAGGAGCTAGAGTCTAGGGGTGGGCAATTATTTTCTGCCAAGGGCCGGATAAACAATCTTCAGAATGAAGGGGGCTGTATAAAAATTGAAAAGCATCTAAGGGAGAATTTAACCAGATTACAGTAACTCCGAATCCGAAGTTGAAAATGATCTCAATTTAGATTATTTGTATTACATTCATCTTAAGACAGAACAGAAATTTCCGAGAAAGTTACAGATTTACCGTTTATAATGATGATAACTTCATGTGAGGTTTCGTTTTAATAAAATCAACGATTTTATGGTTATTGTCAGAGAGGTAAAGAGAATGTGCACTTTATAAATCAAAGTCTGTTATTTTATTTTAAATTTATAAAGTAGATTGTTATTAACATATTATATATACATATATATATATATATATATTATAACCACATATGTTGATGTACAAGAGTAAATAATAAACTAGAAATAAAGATCTATATTTTCAGATCTAGTTAGATCTAAGATAGTATATCCATTATCACAAAGCATTCGAGTGTTGTGCTAGTGTATGCTTAATTTTACATCATATATAGTACACTTAATTCTGTTTTTACACGATAGATGCAAGGTACGTTCCCGAAAAATGCGTGTAAAAAATATACTGTATCAATAGTAAAAAATAGAAGATTGCTTCCAGAAATAATATAATAAATCCTATAAAAAATCGTGTTAGAATCCTATTATTTTTACGTTCTTGCACTTTTTATTTCATAAAGATTGCACATGTATAGAAAAAAGTATTATATAAAGTAAATTATCATTTGAAAAGAAAAATAAGGTATAGTTTTAAATTAGCGCCATATGAACCAATCGAAAGACGACGACCAGTAGAGAAAACTTTCCAAAAGAACTGCACTTCTACATGGTGCAGGATTCGAGAAAATGAATGATGAAATTATAATATTTTTCCACATACAATATCTAAACCGGTACGTGCC